>MU773990.1:1737-40132 GCA_026770625.1 Nicotiana glauca
ATTTTATACCCCCAATTGCCTTCTTTTTAGTTTTCTACCTTCCAATATCCTATGCTTTGACATGCATGTAGAGAATATCATTCTTATACTCTTTAATTACTTCTCTACGGACCCCATGTATCTAAGTGTAGAAATAAGAGCTGAGGTTATGAATCTTACCTCTTGGGAATGAAAATTTAGGTATCTTCACTTGATTTTCTTTAATGTTTTAGCAAGGCTCAAGGAGAATCTGATATGAGACATTTTCCACCTCTAAGACCCCCCCTCTCTCTAAAAGTTTCAGATGATATGCTTAAAATGATCTATAATATTGAATATATCGATAGGGAGGTCGGGTTAAAAATTAGAAAATTGGCGCCCCAAGTCAAATGTGCGATCGTATTTTCCATCGCAGAGTAAACATGCGGTCCGCATAATAGACCGCAAAATGCTCCCCAAAAACTAAACATTCTGACACAGTATGCGGTAAGAATGCGGTCCACATTTCGATTATGCGACCGCATTTCGACCTTATAACTGACTCAATTTTAACCAACATTCTGCCTCACTCTGCCGCAGATATGCGGCCCCCATTTCGATTATGCGACCGCATTCTGGACCGCATGTCTTGCATTTTTCTGGAAACTTATTCTTGAATTTTTAATGCATTATTCAATCCAAAAAGGTCTGCGCCGCGGCTCGCAAGATCGCCGCGAAGTGTATTTAGGAATTGTTAACACATGCTTCTAACTTGGCACCACAAAATCCGGGTTTTTGAGTAGGGATTTCACGGGGCCTTACATCCTCCCCACTTAAGATCATTCGTCCTCGAATGAGGATCAAGGTTCATTTATTAACAGTCTTAGTGCATTCTTCTCCTCTTCACAACCCGAAATAGGTTGGCAGTCCCCAAATTTATCTAACTCCCTAGATTTCCAAAAATTTCGCCAGAGTTTCCTTTGTATCTAGGCCTTACCCACCTGTCAGAGAGTCCCAGAAACATGCCATAACAACATAAATATATTCACAACCATAGTATAACTGGCACAATATCAACCATGGTCATATAGGCAACCATATTACCGAAAAGAAGACGGTTTTACATAAATCCAGCCAACAAATACGATTTTGAAGGAGCTAAATGATAAGAGTTATTACATGATCATTCAAACAAGTGTGGATACTTCTTTTTCATTTCATCCTCAGCTTCCAAAGTAGCTTCCTCAACGTGCTGATTCCGCCATAATACTTTCACTGATGCAATTTCCTTATTCCTCAGTTTTTGAACTTGCCTATCAAGAATGGCAACTGGGACCTCTTCATACGATAGATCTTCGTTTACCTCAATAGTCTCAACTGGCACAATGGAGGACGGATCCCCTACTACCTTCCTTAACATAGACACATGGAAAACCGGGTGTACCAATGACATCTCGGGCGGCAGCTCGAGCTTGTATGCCACCTGACCAATTTTCTGAATGATTATGTATGGTCCAACATACCTTGGACTCAATTTTCCCTTCTTTCCAAACCGCATGATACCCTTCATAGGGGAAATTTTCAAGAATACCCAATCATCTTCTTTAAACTCCAAATCTCTAAGACGCACATCCATGTAGGATTTTTGGCAACTTTGAGCAGTTTTAAACTTTTATTTAATAAGCTTGACTTTCTCCATGGCCTGATGCATGAGGTCTGGCCCAATCAATTCCGCTTTTCCAACCTCGAACCACCCGATGGGAGACCTACATATCCTACCATACAATGCTTCGAACGGTGCCATTTGAATACTAGCGTGAAAGCTGTTGTTGTAAGAGAATTCTATGAGTGGCAAATGGTCATCCCAACACCCTTTGAAATCAATAGTACAAGCACGCAACATGTCCTCAAACGTCTGAATAGTCCGCTATGCTTGCCCATCGGTTTGTGGATGAAAAGCTATGCTAATGTTCACTTGCGTACCCAAGCCCTGCTGAAACTTCTTCCAAAACATAGCTGTGAATTGAGCCCCTCGATTTGAAATGATTGAGATGGGAGTGCCATTCAACCTGACTATTTCTTTTATATATAACTGAGTATATTGTTCTGTTGTGTCGGTAGATTTAACTGGCAAGAAGTGCGCTGATTTCGTGAGTCGATCCACGATCACCCAAATTGAGTCAAACTTGCGCGGAGTGCGTGGCAACCCTACCACAAAATCCATGTTAATCAGTCTGCGGTAAGAATGCAATCCGCACTTCGATTATGCAACCGCATTTCGACCGCAGAACTGACTCAATTTTAACCAACATTCTACTTCACTGTGCGGCAGATATGCGGCCCGCATTTCGATTATGCGACCGCATTCTGGACTGCTGTATTTTTCTGGAAACATATTCTTGACTTTTTATTGCATTATTTAATCCAAAAACGTCTGCGCCGCGGCTAGCAAGATCGCTGCGAAGTATATTTATGAATTGTTAACACATGCTCCTAACTTGGCACCACGGAATCCGGGTTTTTGAGTAGGGATTTCACGGGCCCTTACAGTATAACGCCTTCTTCAGATAACCATGGATACATTGCATGAGAGCGGTACCATCCACCCTCCACTGGATGATAAAATTCCGAACAAAAGACGGGATCAAAACCGTCGACGGAGAACAACACGCGACAAGGGAAATGTTTGCAAAACATGATGCACTGTCAGTGCCCGTACCTCCGCTTCCGAATAGGCCCATGGGCGAATCAGCCCTCAACACCGGTCAGGTTTGAGAAACGCAAAAATTGGAAATCCGCATCGCATGTCCGACCTCGGGCGATCGTAATAAGTCAACTTCAAGACATCACCTACATATACCGTCCCAATGTACCACCATTTCTTTTATTTTATTTTAAAATTAGAAATTAACCGTCATCCAGGCACTCGACAAAAGATACCAGGACACTGGCACTGTCGGAAGACCTCGAGATCCCCCCCACCCCAAAAAAAGCGCGTCCATTGCACTATTTTCCTTTGATTGAGTATTTTATCCCAAAAAGTAGAAGGGATTTTACAAGTAAGGATTTTAATGAGGCAACGCCCGTGAAGCTACCTGAGGAGAAACTCCACAAAATTTCTCAAAGCCACCCTTACGGCCAACTATGCCAACGATGTCAGGCCAAAGCCGATAGGACAATGCGGACCGACATCGCTCTCACACCGAATCTGTGATAGGATTCTTGATGGAAATCGCCATAAAAATCAGATCGCTCCCTTTGTGCAACCCGTCCGGGCTCGGCCTGCTACGTCGAGCGCATAAGGCGCAGACACTTTATTTCGATGACAGCGGATACGTCGCCCAAAGGAAACTCTGACCCCCTCTGCCAAAGGGGTGAAACCCGATGACAAACGCCTGACTGAAGTACTTAGCTGCAAGCGATGAGAGAGGATCCCTAACCATGTGACCCAATGTCAGCATTACCCTCGAAGGGATCAATGGGCAAGTAGAACCACATCTTCGGTCAGGCCTAGTCGAATGTGGTAGAAGGCTGCGGTAGAGCTCGCTCCCCAAAACGTCGCCTACGCATCTCGCGGAAAGTAAGAACTACTCTGCCCATTTGTCCTCTCCTTTATTTTGTTTTCGCTAACACGTATGCATGCAGTCAGCTGAGGCATTTGGTAGTTTTGAACCCTACTCGGGGATCTGAGGCCCCCATGTGGCCCACCGAGTTTTCTTTCCTCAACCAGTTTTTTAACATTACGAAGGTTTCGCCAACAAGATTATTAGTAGGACAACTTACCCCCAAGAAGGGAATTCGATGAGATTGCAATCCTCTCTTCTAAATTCCGATGCGGAATCATATAGACACATCAAATAATTGGAGAAGTCTCACCCATGCGGCCCTAACTCACAACAACGACACAACATTTATTTATAGCATATATTTTTGCCAAGCATTAAAGAATATTTTTAGGCATTTTATTCTTTGAAGAAGCTATTTTGGGGTATTCACAGCAAAGATCTCTCCGCAAGATGTATCTCGAGATACTCGGAGACTTAAAAAATACAATCCTCGGATGACCCCAGGGTCGGGACGCCGGGATCAAAACCGTCTACGGAGAACAACACGCGGCAAGGGAAATGTTTGCAAAACATGATGCACTGTCAGTGCCCGTACCTCCGCTTCAAAATAGGCCTATGGGCGAATCAGCCCTCAACACCGGTCAGGTTTGAGAAACGCAAAAATTGGAAATTCGCATCGCATGTCCGACCTCGGGCGATCAAAATAAGTCAACTTCAAGACACCACCTACATATCCCGTCCCAAGGTACCACCATTTCTTTTATTTTATTTTGAAATTAGAAATTAACCCTCATCCAGGCACTCGACAAAAGATACCAGGAAAGTGGCACTGTCGGAAGACCTCGAGATCCCCAAAAAAAAAAAACGCGTCTGTTGCACTATTTTCCTTTGATTTAGTTTTTTATCCCAAAAAGTAGAAGGGATTTTATCGGCAAGGTTTTTAATGACGCAATGCCCACGAAGCTACCTGAGGAGAAACTCCAAAAAATTTCTCGAAGCCACCCTTACGGCCAACTATGCAAACGATGTCAGGACAAAGCCGATAGGACAATGTGGACCGACATCGCTCTCACACCGAATCTATGATAGGATTCTTGATGGAAATCGCCATAAAAATCAGATCGCTCCCTTTGTGCAACCCGTCCGGGCTCGGCCTGCTACATCGAGCGCACAAGGCGCAGACACTTTATTTCGATGATAGCGGATACGTCGCCCAAAGGAAAATCAGACCCCCCTCTGCCAAAGGGGTGAAACCCAATGACAAATGCATGACTGAAGTACTTAGATACAAGCGATGAGAGAGGATCCCTAACCATGTGACCCAATGTCAGCATTACCCTCGAAGGGATCAAAGGGCAAGTAGAACCACATCTTCGATTAGGCCTAATCGAATACGGTAGAAGGCTGTGGTAGAGCTCGCTCCCCAAAACGTCGCATATGCATCTCGCGAAAAGTAAGAACTACTCTGCCCCTTTGTTCTCTCCTTTTTTTTCTTTTCGCTAACCTGAATGCATGCAGTCAGCTGAGGTCATTTGGTAGTTTTGAACCCCACTCGGGGATCCGAGGCCCCCATGGGGCCCACCGAGTTTTCTTTCCTCAACCATTTTTTAACATTACGAAGGTTTCGCCAACAAGATTATTAGCAGGACAACTTACCCCGAAGAAGGGAATTCGATGATATCGCAATCCTCTCTTCTAAGATCCGATGCGGAATCATATAGACACATCAAATAATTGAAGAAGTCGCACCCATGCAGCCCTAACTCACAACAACGAGACAACATTTGTTTACAGCATATATTTTTGCCAAGCAATAAAGAATATTTTTTAGGCATTTTATTCTTTGAAGAAGCTATTTTAGGGTATTCATAGCAAAGATCGCTCCGCAAGATGTATCTCGAGATACTCGGAGACTTAAAAAATACAATCCTCGGATGACCCCAGGGTCGGGACGCCGGGATCAAAACCGTTTACGGAGAACAACACGCGGCAAGGGAAATGTTTGCAAAACATGATGCACTGTCAGTGCCCGTACCTCCGCTTCCGAATAGGCCCATGGGCGAATCAGCCCTCAACACCGGTCAGGTTTTGAGAAACGCAAAAATTGGAAATCCGCATCGCATGTCCGACCTCGGGCGATCGTAATAAGTCAACTTCAAGACACCACCTACATATCACGTCCCAAGGTACCACCATTTCTTTTATTTTATTTTGAAATTAGAAATTAACCCTCATCCAGGCACTCGACAAAAGATACTAGGACACTGGCACTGTCGGAAGACCTCGAGGTCCCCCCCCCCCAAAAAAAAAGCGCGTCCATTGCACTATTTTGCTTTGATTGAGTTTTTTATCCCAAAAAAAAGGGATTTTACCGGCAAGGTTTTTAATGAGTCAACGCCCGCGAAGCTACCTGAGAAGAAACTCCAAAAAATTTCTCGAAACCATCTTTACGGCCAACTATGCCAACGATGTCAGGCCATAGCCGATAGGAAAATGCGGACCGACACCGCTCTCACACCGAATCTATGATAGGATTCTTGATGGAAATCCCCATAAAAATCAGATCGCTCCCTTTGTGCAACCCGTCCAGGCTCGGCCTGCTACGTCGAGCGCACAAGGTGCAGACACTTTATTCCCATGACAGCGGATACGTCGCCCAAAGGAAACTTTGACCCCCCTCTGCCAAAGGGATGAAACCCAATGACAAACGCATGGCTGAAGTACTTAGCTGCAAGCGATGAGAGAGGATACCTAACCATGTGACCCAACGTCGGCATTACCCTCGAAGGGATCAAAGGTCAAGTAGAACCACATCTTTGGTCAGGCCTAGTCGAATGTGGTAGAAGGCTGCGGTAGAGCTCGCTCCCCAAAAACGTCGCCTACGCATCTCGCGGAAAGTAAGAACTACTCCGCCCCTTTGTTCTCTCCTTTATTTTCTTTTCGCTAACCTGTATGCATGCAGTCAGCTGAGGCATTTGATAGTTTTGAACCCCACTCGGGGATCCAAGGCCCCCATGGGGCCCACCGAGTTTTCTTTCCTCAACCAGTTTTTTAACATTACGAAGGTTTCGCCAACAAGATTATTAGCAGGACAACTTACCCCCAAGAAGGGAATTCAATGGGATCGCAATCCTCTCTTCTAAGTTCCGATGCGGAGTCATATAGACACATCAAATAATTAGAGAAGTCGCACCCATGCGGCCCTAACTAACAACAACGAGACAACATTTATTTACAGCATATATTTTTGCCAAGCAATAAAGAATATTTTTTAGGCATTTTATTCTTTGAAGAAGCTATTTTGGGGTATTCATAGAAAAGATCTCTCCGCAATATGTATCTCGAGATACTCGGAGACTTAAAAAATACAATCCTCGGATGACCCCAGGGTCGGGACGCCTGGATCAAAACCGTCTATGGAGAACAACACGCGGCAAGGGAAATGTTTGCGAAACATGATGCACTGTCAGTGCCCGTACCTCCGCTTCCGAATAGGCCCATGGGCGAATCAGCCTTCAACACCGGTCAGGTTTGAAAAATGCAAAAATTGGAAATCCGCATCGCATGTCCGACCTCGGGCGATCGTAATAAGTCAACTTCAAGACACCACCTACATATCACGTCCCAAGGTACCACCATTTCTTTTATTTTATTTTGAAATTCGAAAATATCCCTCATCCAGGGACTCGACAAAAGATACCAGGACACTGGCACTGTCGGAAGACCTCGAGATCCCCCAAAAAAAAAGCGCGTCCGTTGCACTATTTTCCTTTGATTGAGTTTTTTATCCCAAAAAGTAGAAGGGATTTTACCGGCAAGGTTTTTAATGAGGCAACGCCCGCGAAGCTACCTGAGGAGAAACTCCAAAAAATTTCTCGAAGCCACCCTTACGGCCAACTATGCCAACGATGTCAGGCCAAAGCCGATACGACAATGCGGACCGACATCGCTCTCACACTGAATCTGTGATAAGGTTCTTGATGGAAATCGCCATAAAAATCAGATCACTCCCTTTGTGCAACCCGTCCGGGCTCTGCCTGCTACGTCGAGCGCACAAGGCACAGACACTTTATTTGGATGACAATTCAATCCAATATGCCTAAAGGCACGACCCAAATGATACTATCGTCAGACAAGACAAATCTCCGGGCCATGCGCCCGCAAAGTCATTTCAACCAAGGAGCACAAAGAGCCATCGCCCTCCACTCATGCAGTCGGCAAAGAGTCAGAAAGCCAATTGAAGCTCAAGTCAAAACATGACTCGGGGACTAGTTCCAAAACCAGTCTACACGATTGAAAGCGACAATTGAAAAATGTACAAAAGGTATAAA
The DNA here is from genome assembly GCA_026770625.1 of Nicotiana glauca. Lineage (NCBI taxonomy): Eukaryota > Viridiplantae > Streptophyta > Magnoliopsida > Solanales > Solanaceae > Nicotiana > Nicotiana glauca. The sequence continues at coordinate 9,593 of MU773990.1, forward strand.
GCTTTAAAATTCTTCTCATATTGTGACGACCCAGCCGGTTTCCTTAAGAATTAACTCCCAGATCCCCTAAAAAATGATTTCCCCAAGTCTATTTAGGCTAATTTGAATTGCCGGGATGTTCGGTTTTGAGTTTCGAAGAGTTTTAGGACACTTAGTCCCTAAATGAGAGTTTAAGTGTTGGAAAGTTATCCGTAGTCCGAACGATGTGAAGACGGGCTAGAAATGTAAATACGATGATTCAATGAGCTCCGTTAGGTGATTTTGGGGTTGGGAGCATGTTCAGAATGTGTCTTGGAGGTCCGTAGCTGATTTAGGCTTGAAATGTCGAACGTTGAGTTTTTAAATTTTCCGGTCCGATAGTGAGATTTTGATATGAGGGTCGGAATGGAATTCCAGAAGTTGCAGTAGCTCCGTCATGTCATTGGGAGTGTGTGTGAAAATTTTAGGTCATTCGGATGAGGTTTGGTTAGGTTTTTATAAAAAGCGTGTTTTGATAGAATTTGAAGTTGTTAGGCTTAAATCCTTGATTTAATCAAGTTTCCGATATTTTTTTAGGTGGTTTAAGGGTTGGTACAACTTTGAATAGGATATTAGGTGTTGTTGGTACTTCTGGTTGAAGTCCCGGGGGCCTCGGGATGATTTCGGATGGTTGACGAAAAGATTTTGGAAGTTGGGAGATATCAGATTTTTGCTGCTTCTGGTATTTTTGTATATGCGGCTTGAGAACCGTAGATGCGGTATCGCAGATGTGGTGTGGAGAATCACAGAAGCGGATTTGGTCAGGGACATCAGTTTTCGCAGAGGCGGTGGGATTTTTGTAGAAGCGGGCCTGCATCTGCGAGATCAGGACCACAGAAGCATAGATTTGGCTCTTTAATGAAACTATAGAAGCGGCATATATCCCACAGAAGCGGAACTGCAGAAGCGATAATGGTCCGCAGAAGCGGAACCTAGCAACTTGAGGGAAAGCCGTAGAAGCGGCACATGGTCCGCAAAAGCAACCGCAGAAGCGGAAACCACTGGTGTGAAATATGAAATTCGAGGGTTTAGTTTCAAAAGTTGGAAAATCAGATTGGAGCTCGAGAGAGGGCGATTTTGAGATGGTTTTGAAGAGGAGATCACTGGGTAACATTTTTTTAACCTTTTCTAGTTATATTCCATCAATCTTTAGTTAATTTCACCATTTAATTTTGAAATTTTGATAGAAATTGGGGCAAACTTTCTTAGACCTTTAATTGAGGATTTGAGAGGCCGTTTGAACTCCTATTTCAATGTTCTTGTTATGTATAGACTCGTGAGAGTAAGAGGGTTCTGAAAATATTAGTTTTATCTGATTCCAAGATGTTGTCCTGAGGGGCATTTTGGTCATTTTACCTAATTTCGCGCCTTAGCTTTAAATTTTATAGTATAATCTGTTGCTTGAGATGTTATTTACAATATGTAATTGAATTAAATAGATTTGGGCCATTTGGAGTCGGATACTCGTGGCAAAGGCATGGTTTCTAATTGATTTTTGTACCGGTTCAAGGTAAGTGGCTTGTCTAACCTTGTGTGGGGGACCTTTCCCCTTAGGACATGATATTTGATATTTGAATACCTCGTACGTGAGGTGACGAGCGCGTACTCGAGCTAATTATTGAAAAATCCGATTATTACTTGAAGTATTTAAATTGAGTTTTTCTTCTTTATCAGTTTATCCTAATTGTAAGCCCTTCCTGTGTTAGCTTAGAGAAGCATGTTTAGTTGACTTACTTGCCTATTTTCTTAAACTATCTTGTTCGTACTCTGTGAAGCATGTTAGGCTAGAATATACTATTACTTGTTCCGAGTTTAGTATTTTTCTTTTTTTATTTGAGCTGATAATATATGTTTTAAATTTGGGACTACGGGACAACATCACGAGAGATCCCCTGTAGGTGATATGTTCTCGACTGAGAGTGCGGGATCCCAAGAGATCCCTAGCAGATGTATATATATAGCTATTGAGGATACTAAGAGATCCTCGGGATATCAAGAGATTCCCTGATTTCTATTGAGGATACCAAGAGATCATCGGGATACCAAGAGATCCCTCGGTTATATGGTGAGGATATCAAGAGATCCCCGGTTATCATTCCTGTTGTGAGCAGCATTTCCTTATATTGTCTTGTTTCTGCTTTCTATTTTTGTATTCCTTATTATCCTATTTAGATCCTCGTTGTAGACTTTATTTATACTATTTTCTTATCCTATAATTTATATTATTTTATCTCAGTAGGGCCCTAACCTTCCTCGTCACTACCCAACCAAAGTTAGGCTTGGCACTTACTGAGTACTGCTTTGGTGTACTCATGCCCTTTCTGTGCATGTTTTTCATGTGCAGATCCAGGTAGTTCTACATAGGAGTATCATCCTCGAGGCAGAGAGATCTATCAGAGATTTTGAGGTACATCTGCCGCGTCCGCAGACCTAAAGTCTCTTTCTTATTCTAGCTTTAGCAGTTAGCTTTTCCTTTTTGTACTGTTCGTTTTAGACATTTTGGGGTTAGAACTATGTATTTACTTTTCGTTAGCCTATGTTCCTGTGAGTTATTTGGGTTTTGGGGTGATATTGTAGACTTCTGCATTATTTAGTTGTATATGTCGAGCGGCATTTATATACAGTTTTTAATTAATTATTCCGCAAGCTATGTTGTTTTTCGCATTGTTAGGCTTACTTAGCTATAGGGACTAGGTGCAATCACAACATGTTCACAAAGGGCGAACTGGGGTCGTGACACATATTATATGCGCGACAAAGCATTCTCCACCTACAGACACGCCCTGCGTATATCGAAAACAAAGCTACAAAATGGTGAAATCTATATTCTGTGCCAAAGGGCTACAACTTGTTTAGTTTGCCCTCCGCAACATCAGCAAGAAGTAACCAAGTGCCAAAACTACTCCCCCGGCTCGAGCCAATTCCACCGATAGAATAAAACCCCTAGCACCAACTTGCTCGTGTACTTCTCTTAAGGATCTGCAATGAACATATCTCTCTATCCTCTTCTTTTGGTCGAGGGCTCGCCGTAGCTCAGCTTAGACATTGGCAGCACCCTTCATACAAATCAGCTGTGGTCCAGCCTAAAGTGCCACTTCGGCCCAAGCATCAATTATCTCGGCTCCAAAAAACTTGGGAAGATCAAATTCAATGTTTTCCAATAACAATCGGTTGAACTTTGACATCGCAAAAAGTCAAAAGGAGTTGGACTTCGAAGGCAGAGACCTTGGCCGAGGCATCTGTCCCCTCCGAAACATGAACTAGCACTGTTTCACTTAAGGTACTCCAAAATATCCGCTTTTCTTTCTACAGGTGATATAACAAAAAATAAGGGTAGTCCTAAAGGCATAAGGGGCAAATAGCATACCACAGGAACTCACCTTTTCCATCCAATAACTTTCATAGTTTGGGCCTAGAATTTTCTGAGGCTTGGGCCCTTAACATAGCAGCTCGGACCTAAGCCCATCGCATGCCTACATAATGAAGCTTCAGTGGAGGAAAGAGAACATGGGGGGCACCCCCTGAAAGGCATCTTTTTATCTCTCCAAATAAATGACAAAAGGTTTTGAAGGAGCAACACCTACAGCCAACACCTGGGAGAACGATTCCCCTAATGTCCGGCATACGCCTTCCCTAAATAAGCAGCCATTGAAGGCAGATTCCAACGACCCCCAAAGAGGCAAAAGCAGCCACACATTACATTTAAGTGGTGACAAGTTCAAAAAATTACCAAGGGCACCAGCCATCAACACCATCTCCACCACTGGTGCAATAGTTAACTCCGGGAGAAGCAGACTCGGGCAACGCCCCATCCTTAGAAATACGAGCCTGACTAGCACCAAATACTCTTATTGGGTGTTGTTCCCTCTTATTGCCATCGTCCCTCATCCCGGAAGCCAACAATTCTTTCCCCTCTTCGGAAAGGAATTATCTCATTCCAAAGAACTGCCCGATAACTGCAAGCGACAAATCCAATGTACAACCTAAAAACACCGTAATGCTCCACCCATGTGTGTAATTCCACCTTTTGGGGAACGGCAAAAGCTCCGAGGGGATAATGTAGACCGTCTGAGCCAAGACGAACCAACCGGACCATTATTGACCCTCATCCTTTTCATCAACAACAACAAAAGGTAGGGATGAACGACACTTCAGGATTATCAATCCATGTACACGGTGAAATTAAAGGGCCTGATTTTGCACTAATAAGCCATCTTGGGGAATTGCATCGAGACTTGAGGACATGAAGCCACAACTTGGTCCTCTCCCCCGTGGCCGGCTAAGGCCCGGTTCGAGGCCAGGGGGAGGCTGAGGCCAGGACAAATAGGGAAAGCTCCCGACACATGCAATTGAGTCTAACATGTCCGGCCTATCCAGAGCCTACGCTGAAGCATCGTATCAAGCCATCATATCTCCATATTTTGTAATTAAATATACATGTATTTGTAACTGAGTTCCCCTCCTATATAAAGGGGACTCACCCTACCTTGTAAAGGGGGGATGTTGCTCCACTTCTCCACAAATGAAATAATCTCTCTCTCTCTCTCTCTCTCTCTCTCTCTCTCTCTCTTTCTTCTAAGTTATCTATCTTCATCGACCTCGAGGTCGCCTTAGCACTTTATTATTTCCTCGTTTGTTCTTCATTATTTTGCTCAATATTGATTGTATAGAGCGTTACTTATCTATATTTTTACTTGTTATTCCCTTCCCAACTACCCTCGATAAGCCCGATATAGGCTCGAGGCTCAGCTCCGAGGTATCTACTGGCTGGCTCTGCGCCCAGGCAACATCCCCTTACTGGTTTGATTACTGCTTTGATTAACTCGATCTTTATCATTTTACTTCACGTTTTAGCACTAACCGCCCTGACAAACTATCTCGGGAATAGATCACGTATTTTTAGAATTCCATTTACAAATTTGATTGTTGTTATCATTTTCACGGTAAACAATATCTAAACTCGACAAAAGTCTCAAATCCCGATCACCCCTTCCATAACGAGTCCAAATATACAAGTTTCGCCCATATTCGACTTCAAATGGGGTTTCAAATCCCAAATAATCACTCTCCAAAATGTAGCACAAAAATCCCAAATTTTCCCTTCAAATCCATATTCCAAGTGCACAAAACAATGGTGAATCAACATGTAACATCAAAATCAAGTATAAATTACTTACTCTCCAAAGTGTGGTAAAATGCCCAACTTTAATTGTATAAATTGTGAAAAATAAGTTAAACACACAAACTATAACACTGCCAACCGATTTCCTCGCTTGTGGACCAAACTGTCGCTTATGCGACACCACTTCTACAAAATAATTCCTATATCTGCGAGCTCACTTAAGTACCCAACCATTCTCTTATGCAAGACCATTCTCGCTTCTGCTGAATCACACCTGCGTAAAGACCTAGGAGATGCACACTTACTTTTATGCTAAATCCTCCCCACATACAGACTCCTAGATCCAAGTAAAACTCCTTTTTTGCGATCACATGCCCGCTTTTGTGGAGTCCCACCTGAGCACCTTACCTCACATGATAGAAACACCAAAACCAAAGCTATCANTAGAATTTTATCGTTTTCTCATTTGTTCTTCATTACTTTGATCAATATTGATAATATAAAGCCTTGCTTATTTTTTTTCTTGTTACCCCCTTACCGACTACCCTTGGCCCGAGATAGGCTCGAATCACGGCCCCGAGGTGTCTGCTGGCTGGTCTTACACCCGGGCAATAAACCCCTACCGGTTTGATTACTGCCTTGCTTAACTCGCTTTTTGTCATTATACTTCACATTTTAGCACTAACTGCCTTAACGAACTAGCTCAAGAATAGTCACATATTTTTAGAATCACATTTACAAATATAATTGTTGTTACCATTTTCACGGTAAACAATTTAGTTTCAGCTTTAAGTTATTCTATTGCCTTACATACTCGGTACATTACTTCGTACTGACGTCTATTTTGCTGGGGATGCTACATTTTATGCCTACATGTCCTCACTGATAGTTTGATAGACCCTCCCATCAAATAGAGTCAAACATCAGCTTGGTCGGTATGCTCCACTTCCTCGGAGTTACCAGGTCTAGACATTGGAGTCCATTTCATATATACAGGTTTGATGGGTAGGTCGAGGCCATCTCCCGACCACGGTACAATGCAGTTATCTGTAAAGGCTTCTAGATGAGTCCTATATATTTTTTATATAAATATATGTTCATGGCAGCTTCATCGGCCTGCACAGTTATACATATCAGCTTTTCGGTATGTTTACCCCATAGATAAGAGAGAGATTATTTTTAGACGATTCAAAATATGATCTCATTTGCCTAATTTGAGGTTTACCACTCTAGAGTTCTTAATTACCGAGTGGAACGCTTGGACCGAGTATAGCATTGGGTGACGACCACACCTCGTCGAGTTTGTGGTGTGACATAAACGATACATTCTTCGCATACTATCCTAAATTCCTTTTCTTCCACAAATGGCACACTAATATACTTAGCATAGCCTGATAAATTGCCTTTAAACTTGTGTTCCCAGGTATATTCCACCACTCATTATTATTTGTACAAGCTGTTTGCCTCTTATTTTTATCCCTTCGGGTGCACCAAAGTAGTTCCAAACACATCTGGCAGTTGGAGATGTCTAGAAGACATGAGGCCATGTCTCTTTTTTAGGGTTCCTACAACACCAACATCTTGAGGTTCTAAAGTTCCCAAGCCTTAAGAACCAATCATCTAATGGTAGTTTTGCCTTCCACAACCTCCACATAAAAAGCTTATCTTGAAAAGCACTCCCTTCACCCAAAAGAATATATATAGCTTGCTTTCATCTCGTCCTTTCCTTATGTATTACCATGGAGACTTCACTGCAAATTTCCCTTTATTTCTAGCTTCCACCGAGGCTTATCCTTTATTTAGTTCACTGAAGGTGGTGTGATTGTATCCGAAATGTGATCAGATAACTCCTCAAGCAATAACTCACTCAAAAGTCCTTCATTCCATGCCCCATTCTCCACCATAGTATCAACATATTTTATGGATTCGTCACACCAATGATATGGACCTGAAGCATGATAAAGGGCTCCATGCCCAATCCAATAATCAAATAAGAAGCAGGAGTTCCCACTATTCCATTTCTACCACACTTGGTGTTCCACACACGAGATCCATGTCTCCATGGCTCCACTACTTCATTGATCTTCTTAAAATATTTATTTCTCATGAATTTAGTCCATATAGAATCCTTTGTTCTATAATTCCATCAAAACTTGGTAAACAGTGCCTTGGATACATCATCCAATGATTTCCTCATGTTTAGGTAAACACAGTTTATCCCATGAAGCCCATTGTCTTGCCCTTCCATTTCCTGAGTTGCTGCAGTAAAATCTAGAAAACATCCTATGCAATTGGTAAATCACATATATTGGAGGATTCATTACTAAAAGGATATGAATTGGCATGCTTTGTAACACATGTGTAATCAGTACTGGCCTACCACCAATTGAAAGTAGATTCCTCTTACATGATGATAACCTCTCCTAAACTTTGAAGATAATGCTCTTATAGAAATCCTTCCTCCTTCTACTATAGAACATTTGACATCCCAAGTAAGTGAATGGGAAAGATTTCCTTTGAAACTCAATGATCAAATGGATAGTGTTCACTTCATCTTCAGGTGCCTTTTCATGCATATAAAAGGAGGCCTTTACCTTGTTGATTTTTTGACATGAAGCTGCCTCATAATACCCAAATACATTCATGAAAAGCTAAACTACCCGATAATGATAAGAATAGAATATAATAGTATCATCTCCATAGGATAAGTAATCGATGTTTTGGCTCCACTTCGGTATGCCAAAGCATATGAAATCTAGATTGCCAAACAATGCATCCAAGGCTCTCCTAAGCATTTCAGATGCTAGAATGAATAATATAAGAGAAATAGGGTCACCTTGCTTAACACCCCTTGAATATTTAAATAATCCATTGGCTTGCCCTTTCAATAGAACTAAGTACCGGTTATTGGACACTAATCTGAATATCATATCATTGAATATCTCTCCAAACTCTATTTGCCTCAACACCTTTATCAAAAACAACCATGACACTCTATCACAAGCCTTTGCCATGTCCAATTTGATTACCACCTTGGCACGCTTTCCTCTCAATCTTATGTCAGTTATGATCTCCCGAGTAAGTAGGAAATTTTCTACTATGCTCCTTCCCTTAATAAAACCAGCCTGATTAGGAGAAATTAGTGAAGGTTGAAGATCAACTAACCACTCATGGATCAATCTAGATATGATATTTTTGGAGACGTTACTCAGACTGACTGAGCTTATGTTAGAAAATGTTGCCATATGCTCTTTTTTTGGAAGGAACACAAGGTTTGTGTGAGTGATGGGCCTTGGTAATTCTGAACCACAAAAGAAATTTGTCAGCATGTTAAGGACATCCTCACCTATAACCTCCCAACTAGCTTGATAAAACTGTCCAGTGAATCCATCCGGACCATTGGCACTATCACCATTCAATCCACATAGAGTTTCCATAACCTCATACATGGCTAGTACTTGCCATAATTTTGCATTATGATCATAACACACCAACCTAGGGACATGTTGAATAATGTCAAAGTTGGTAGGTATTATCTCTTGTATGAATTGAGCCTGGAAAAAATCAACTACCTCTCTTGCCATGTCTTCTTATGTTTCTAGCCAATTAACTTTATTGTCCAAAATTCTAGATAGTTATAGTATCTTTCTCTTGCCTCTCACATGAGCATGAAAAAACATAGTATCCCTATCCCATCTTTGAAGCATTGCATACTACCCGTTTGCCTCCAAAATTCTTCTTCTATATGATAATATCTTGTAAGATAAACTTCTACTTTGTGCAACTTAGCCCTATTATAAATTGTTGGATTTTATTCAAACTCAGTCTCACGTACCTTAATAGCATCCTCCAATGCTGCAATTTGTTTGAATATATCCCTACAAGTCTCTTTGCTCCAAGCTGTCAGTGCTGACTTCACCTTCTTCAATTTTCTTTGGAATATGATGAATAGATTCTTCATATAGTCATGTTCCTAATTTTCCTTTACTAGTTTCATAAAAGATTCATGTTTCATCCGAAAATTGAGAAACTTGAAGGGTTTCTTAATTTGGACAATGTCAATATTACATGACAATAATAGAGCAGCATGGTCAGAACTAAACTTGACGAGGTGCTCAACTTCTAATGCTAGGAACATATCAAGGTAATGCTTATTTTTAAAAAACCTATCACGCTTCTTAAAGATACAATCTACATCAGACCTCGCATTCCACCAAATATTCAAGCTCCCTTTAAAGCCAAGATCATATTGGCCACATGTGTCCATACAATGTGCAAAATCTTCTACCTCAATCCAATAAAATAGAAGCCCCCATATTTCTCATCTTCAAATAAAATCACATTGCAATCCCCTTCAGACAAGCCAAAGACATTCCATATCTAAGGCTAAATGATACATGGAATCCCAAAGCTCAATTATTCTATAGCATCACATTTGGCATATACTAATGTGACATATAATTCCTTATTCAAATTCCTATGAAACAACTTTCATGTCATTTGTTATTCCAGTTCCATCATATATCTACATCAATTTCTTGATCATCAAAATTCAATATTTTGCCATTTACATTAGCATAGGCAGCATGGATCCCCAGTTTTCTTCTATACTTCTCTAGCTTGTTTATATCTTGCCAATATTCCATCAACCCAATCAAGTAAAAAAAATAGTTTCTATATAAGTTAAGCAACCCATTGAAATCACTTTGTGTGTTAATCGAACTCACATTCTATACTAAATAATAATCCATGAGATTATTTCGAAGTAGAGGCCGCACTCCTCTTTGGTTGACCCTTTGAGGTATATTGTACTTGATGTCTTTCTTTTGTTTCCTTGTAGGTTTTCTAGCTGATTTCTTCTTGTCAACACTCTTAGGTGTTTACCATGAAAATGGTATTAACAATTAAATTTGATTATAAGATTCTAAAAATAAATGATCTATTTTTATGCTAGTTGTTAGGCAGTTGATGATATGTGAAACGCTTAGAAACGAGATAAGAGTTTGAGAATAATGCGATGACCAAACTGAAAGGTTAACAATTGAGGCCTCGAGCTTGCCGATTCAGGGGCCTCAGAGTCGATTCTGATTCTCATCTGGGAGCTATCGAGGATAGTCGATGGGCAACTAACAGTATATGATTAAATCAATGATTGCTCTTTATGGCCAATAAGAAGCAATAAATGAAGAACAATAAATGAAGACAATAAATGGAAGCAATAATATCAAGAGAATATTTTACAGAGAAGATAAAATGTTCTTGTATATTTAGTATAGAGCAACAAATATTTACAAAATGACAAGGATCCCCTTTATATATGAGGGGGAATCCCAACATATTACAAATGCATTAATTACAAAGATATGGGTTTGGTACAACAATTTAATGCCTTGATTTGCCTTTTGGGATACTGCTCTAGACTTGACCTGCGATATGCACGTGCCTTGGGAACTATACCTTGATCTGCCGAGACCCGTAATTCACACTACCTCGGGGCTGGTCATTACTTATACTATCGCAAAGTTGAACTGTCGGGAATCCCCAAAATCGATCATTGGAAGCCCTCGAGGTGCCGTGATGCTCGTGAAATCGAACAGTCGATTTCTACCCTATATAGATAGTCCATGTGTTTCCTAGAACAAGGCGATATGAAACGATTTTGAACTCATATTCTGAGGGCATCATCATCATGACGTTAGCCTAAAAGAGCATTAAATGCCTTGCTGAGAAACTGCACAAGGGTCACTGCCAAATGCAACTATCGAGAAGCCTACGAACCATTATTGGTTTGTCCCTTCCGCTGCCCATACGGCTCCTATAAATGTATCAATCGTTTGATACATCATACTTTCTCAACATCTTCAAATTTTCAAGGCTAGACCCATCCCCTTTCGCATCCTTTCTTCTTCTGTTCATGATCCTTTGCGTGCTTTCTCAGAAAAGTTTTTCCACCATCATGGCCAGAACTTCCAAGATAGTTCCTTGGAAAGATGAGGTTGCCTATTCATCCGGAACATCCAAAGTAAAGCCCAAAGTGATACCCATTGTTGAACAATGTACTCTTACCGGGTTCGACACGGCGAAGGATTTCACCATCGATAAAACTTTATCTGTACCGGGCCGATGCAAACACATATCTCGGTACATTAGTATTGTTACCAACATAGACAAAGTGAAGGAACACTATCGATACGAGGAGGCAACATTGGTTGAGAACTCCCGCCCTAACGAGAGCATAACGAATCACAAAGCTAGTATCTTTTTGTATATACTTACCCGTTCACATTGGGTCGGGTTGATTATTCTAATTGTTCTTCCTCGTAGATAGATTCGGTTATTTTTAATTTCTGCGACAAGTACCAAGTGATGTTTGGTCAAATTTATCCATCTTTCGGCAGGATAGTCTACATGCTCCGCCACTTCTCCAATGGGGTCGAGGGAATGACCTTTAGCCTCGAACATTTGATTAGATTGTACAATCCTTGATTTTATTGAGGTTTAATTAAGTTCCACTGCCGGTTAAAAAAATCATTTTTCTCGAGCACCTATGAGGACAAGGATCAAAGGTGGATATGAATGTTCATTTGAGTGAAGACCTCAGACATTATCGTAGCCGGGAGGATGCCATTACGGAGCAGTGGAACACACTTCGTAAGTTTTTTTCCCTCGGACATGCTTTGTGATCTTCTTACATCCCTTTCAAAAAAATGATCTCCCTGTGGTTTTTACAGCTACAACTTGGTATCCTGAAGCGGTTCAGGATCTACCGAGATGGATCAGGCGGTCGGATACCTCATTCCTGTATCTCGTCCGGTCTTGGCCCAACCTGTCTAAGATGCAGTGGGTGGCCAACAATCATGGTAAAGTTCTTTTTGTCACCTATACCTTAATCTTATGTTTCTCCTCCATATCCTTTATGCTGATAAATTTCGGTCACTATGTTTGTGCAAGCCTTGGCGATGGTGTGCAGATGAGACCATCTCCTGGTGGAGAGATGGACACTTCGGAGCTCTCTAAGGGCAAAAAAATAAAGATTAAGGCAGCCGCCAACTCTCCTATGGAAAAGAAACCCAAATCACACAGGCCTCTAGCTGCCCCTACGATCTCAACTTCAGCTTCTGGAGCAAGTCCCCACACTGGGTAAGAAGACGATGATGAGGGCGAGTGTTGTTTGTTACAGAGAATGAGGTCAGGTGCGGGAGTCCCGCAGGTGCCCCGACTGAAGGCCACCAAATTTGGAATGAACGATTCAGACCTGTCCCGTGTGATGGAGACCCTCATGGAAGATATCAAGGTAGTCCTGGATCCCGCGACCAGATGTGGTGCAGTTCCTTCTAGGGAGACCGTTGCTGCTCGTCCTAAAGGGTCTGGGCCTGTAGCTTTTTGGGGGCAGGAGTTGAGGGACGCTCAACACCCGAATACCACCAACGCGTGGGTCCTCTTAGAGGGGGAGGTGCTTTTGGTAACTTCTTTGATGATATTGATGATGTCAGCAAGGACATCAATCTCGACACTCCCAGCTTCATCAAGGAAGTGGAGAGGTTCCAGCGGCAAGTGATAGCTGTTTATGTATACTTCTTTAGCCTCAAGAATTATTCCTCATTTTTCTGATTCTTCTATTTCACCGTAGTCTAAGGGGATGTATGATCACGCCCTCCCTAGGCCCAGAGAGGAGATTTCATGCCATGAGAAGGAGCTCAAGAAGCTTACCTCGGGACTGCATGAGTCGGAGGCTTTCTCTTCCCGAAAGGAGAAGGAGTCAAGCCAGCTTCGGGCAGTTTTTGAATGAGTGCTTCTAAAAAAGGCTGATCTCACTGAGCAGGTATTTTTCCATTCATAAATTCGTCCTTCGTTCCTATAATTCCATACTGACTGGCTTATCTTTCCCTTTGCAGATCGGGCAGAAAAATGTTGAGATCCTCTAGCTGAGGCAGCGAAATGAGGTAGTGACCTCAGAATTGACATCAACCCAGGGACTTCCCCAAAATTATCTAGAACAGATTGTTGCGCTATCTGCGGCCAAGTCTGAGGTTGAAGAAAAAGTCGCTACTTATCTGAAGGATGCAGTCACTGTGAATCAAATAGCCTGAAATATATCGGTGGAGGTCGAGCTAAAACTTGTTCGGACTGTCGCTCAAGCTAGTGCAAAGGAAAAGAAGCAAGCCTTAGAGGGAGTTAGAGCCAAGGGTGTCGATATCTCAACTGATATTAAGGAGGCCCAAGAGTTTGAGGGGAAATTGGCGTTCTTGGTCGCTCTAGATGAGGGTTCTAGAGATGGTTCAGAGTGTAGTGGCGATGAAGTGTAGTCCTGCATCATTTTTTTAATGTGTATGTACTCCCGAGGAAACAAGTCTTGTAAAGAAGCCCCTTCTAAATATATTTTTTGGCAATGCAAGAGAACCTTTCTGCTTCAAGTCTTTCGATTCTTTATATCCCATCATTCTTGTGGAGTTAGTCTTCGAATTTTAATGTAGGCTCTTTGGATCCCATACTTGGAGTAATCAGCACCTCCGAAATCGGGTTCTATCTCAAAATTAGGTCGATAGCTCCTTTGGGGTCGATGCTAATGATAGCAGGGAACCCTTGAGGTCTCAATACCTCTAGAATTTTTCGTGATAGCAACATTGATGTGACCTGATAATTGGACCCCCGGGGTGGTCCTGCCAGTACATTTCCTAAAAAAAAGTGATGTGTTTATGGCCAGAATTAGTTGGCCTTCTGGGTAGGTGAGCAGTCACTGCCTGCCCCTATATATTCACTCGCTTACTTATCAAATGGAGATTATGCTTTTCTAAGTAACTATTTCTTCTAGAGAACTTGGTTATTTGTGCTAGTTCTCCCGTTGTTTCAACTCAAAGTCTTTGCCTAAATCTTCATCCTCTGCTTCCTATTTTTCCATAGCCATGATTGCTATATTGACATCCGCCCATCAAAGAGAGGGGAGTTCTTCCTCTGTTCTATGTTTGGTTGGTAGTACACCGCTGGTTCCCGGTGAACGGGCCTCGAGGTGCTTTATCTCGAGGAGAAACATTGGAGAGACCTCCCCACCTTCAAGGACATCGGGAGAATCTGTCGAGGTTCATCTACTCACTAAGGGAGGAACACCTCAAAATGATTAGAAAAGGACTACGGATGGGGAGAAGGAGCGGTACTGTAGGTACCTTCCCAGGAGGAGAGCATCATGACCCACGTTGAGGGGTTTTTGAGCGTTTATACGCATCCGTTTACTTCAGGTCCCCCCGATTGGGTCGTGCTTGAATTCTGTAGGAGATAAAATGTTACTCTGGTGCATGCTCACCCATCCCTTTGGAAGATAGTGCAAACCATAAGGTACTGTGCGGATGCGGCCAGGCTCGAATTCACCCTTAGCCATCACGTGAGGTTGCATCGGTCACTGCATTATCAAGTTTTGATTACTCTGCAGTGTCGATCCATTTGGTCCACTACCATTAACGATGGAGAGGCCGAGGACCAGAGGTGGATGAGCCGGTACTTTTGAGCATGGAAAGTCGATACTATCCCTGAATAGTTTTGCCCTTTCCTAAAAAATGGAATTTCACACGTAATTGGCATACCTATATTTTTATTGCTTTGTCCATTGCGGAGGCGGGCTCTATAATGGAATATTTCTTTTTCATTCTTTGTAGCAATTCCTTGTTTGCCGAATGAGGTACTTCATCTGGCCAGATGGTCCCGCAAGCTGGCAGCTTGTTTGAACTACGATAAGCGTAATTGGCGAAACCTGTCCAAGGGGAGATGAGAGGCAGAGCACAACGGTAGGGCTTTAGTGGCTTATTTTCTCAGAATGGTACTTTTCTTTTTAGCGCACTAACTCAGTCGCCACAGGTGTTTGAGATTTTTCTGAGATAAGGTCGTTCCCCCTGGGGAGGAGGAGGGATTGCCAAACTCCAAGTTGAGGATTTATAATAAACGGAAAGCGTGTCGGAGATGTGAGGATGCTTGCAGGATGGCGAGTCCTTTTGGGAGGTGCAAAGGAGATGAATCAGCTGATCGTCCGGCATCAGAGGCCTCTATTTTTGAAAGAACTTTCCCGTTCCCGTCGAGGGTACTTCGAAGAATTAGGGGCATGCGGCACCTTCTTCTTTTCCTACCAAAGGTGCTTCGCAGGATGCTAGGTTGTCAAACATTGGCTCGACCTTTGGCGAGGCTCAGTTGCTTGGCTTAATGGTAAGATTTGGTAGTCAGTATCGGCCTAGCTTGGTTTCGTGCTCTTCCTTTCCTATTGAATTTTCCTTTGCATGAGGCTAGGTTGTGGAAATCTTTATATAGGTATAAATCCCTTAGGCTCCTTTGTACGAGAAAGGAAAGTGAGCTAGTATACCTACGGTGTGAGGCAGATCAAAGTCACAACTGAAAAAGCCATCTTAAAAGACAGATAGCCTATGTTTCGTATTGATGTATTCTCTTCCTTCCATTTTTGGAGATTAATGTTTCGATATTTCAGTTGGAGAGAAAAATGGAGGAGCTGGAACAACTTTGGGGCAAAGTTGGTCGGGCCAAACATGAGTTTAACGAGTTGAAGGACCAGGTAGATGCCCAAGTTGTAGCCAAGAAGGGTGCTTTGTCTAGGGCTTCTGCCCTCGATATACAAGTCCGGAATGCTCATGCAAATGATTTTGTTAGAGTGAATATAATTGTAAGGCTCGAGTCCAAGCTTTTGAAGTCCAATGCCGAGGTGGTGAATGCCCAGGCTGAGGCTGTAAGCCGCACTAGGGCTGACCAAAAAGTGGTGGCCTATTTGAAGGGCGCTGACGATGCTAGAGCTGTGCTGAGGAAAACTATTGATCATGCGAGCAGTAGTAAAGAGTACGTGAAGTGAAAATCTTGAAGGGAAACCCTCGAGGAAATTCATGCTAGGGGCTTCAATCTTTTAGAAGAGATTAAGCAAGCCAATGCGGAACAATACGATGCTAAGTTCCTTCTGTGCGATGTCGAGGATGGGGCCATCGAGCCATAGTACCCAAGGGTGATGAATATTTCCTTCTCTTTTTTAGTATGTAGCACTTTCAAGGTATGCTTTAAATGGGGCTTGTAATTTTTCACAAGTATGTATAAAGTGGAAACCTCGTGAATTTGTATCTTCTGAGTATCTGTTTGCCTTGATTTTAGCCAGATGAACTAGTCTTTGAGTTGATAGGAATTGTTATATTCGTGATATGGCCTTGAGGCTCATTAGGCTGGCTCAAAGGCCCTTATGCGCTTGGTCGATGCGACCTTTTACATGGGTTAGAGACAATGGATCTTACGCTTTTACTCTTAGGCATATTTAGTTAACTGTTTTGAGTTCAGTCTCCGAATTAGGTTTTGACTCGAGCCTATTCGACCCTCAAGTTTTTGGATTTGTGTGGGCTGGCGACATAAGATCTTACGCATTGGGTCGATGCGACCTTTTATGGGCTTTATTTTTCCCTCGTTAAGGACTTTTTGAAATAATGTTTGCCTGACTCTTTGACAGTTCGATAAAATCCTCGATTACGAGTCATTATGTGGCGATGATCGAGCCCCTCGAGAGGCTTGGCTCGGAGACTGAATATCTCGAAGTCTGTAATTTGGAGCTGGCATGGTCGAAGCTTTTTTGCCTATGTCGAGGGTAGACTGTTTAACTAGTTCTTTTCGAAGTAGATTCAAAGTAATTGAAGGCCTATGATTTTGTAGCGACGGTCAAGCATCCCTGAGTCGCGTTAGTTTGCCTAGTACAGGCTTGTGATTGTAGTCATTTGTGCTTGGCCGGAGCTATTTTTAATCCCAAGTGAAGTATTTTTGACGACTATATCGAGGGTATGCCTTTTAGGGGTCTTACAAGTTAGATATATAGCCTTAATTTTTAGATCGCGTTTATGCCTTTAATAAGTTCTTACAAGTTTTTCATGCCTTTGAGGTCTTACAGCTTTGGATACTTGGTACAATTATGATTCATGCCTTGCTCGAGGTCGTAGAGATATTGTCACTTGGCACAAATGTGGTTCATGCCTTGCTAGAGGTCATACAGATTGTTGTTGCATTATGTATGTCTTACGAGCACAAGTCTGCCCACTTGAGATCTTATTTACTATTATTTTAATGAGTAGTGATTGGCGACAGTCCCCGAGTCATCGAGGGTGTCTTGGCTCTGGATCCATTACTCATAAACTTGGTATTGCCTCATTGAGAGCTTATGATTTCGGAGATTCTGACCTGGAGGCCGTGCGATTTTTGAGTTTTTAACGCTAGTCCCCGAGAGTTCCAAACACTTTTGTATTTGGAGATGTTTTGTGATTTTGATGTTGCCTCGTTGAGGGCTTATGAGTTTAGAGTTTCGCCCGGTGGTCGTTCAGGTGTTGAATTGTTGACGCCAGTCCCTGAGTGTTCCAAACGTTTTTTATAGAGGAGTTGTTTTTGCAAAACATGTTGAGTTCTTTTGAAATGCATTAATGAAAAGTATTCTTCTATGACTTTATACAAGTATACACATTTTCACTGTCAGAGGCCCGACTATCCTATACGGACACGGTTCGTTCGACCATTTGGCCCGGTATATCATTTTCCTATGAAACCTCATTAGGCGTTTCTTGGCTTCTCCGAGTAGATGGCCTTCCGGGGGGATGCCCACCAGTGTTCGAGGTTGATTGCAAAAGAAGCCTTGCATACTTGTTGAGTCTCCCTTAGGTAGCATTTGGATATTGCCTCATTAAAAAACTTGCCGGTAAAACCCTTGTTGGGATAAAAGTCCAGTCGAAGGAAAAGAGTGCAACGGATGCTTTAATACTTTAAGGTCTTCAAGCTGGGTTAGCGTTTCGACTTCCTCGGTTGGGCGCCTGTATAAAGGTTAGTATGAAGTATAAAATGAAAAGGGAGGTAGTTATACCTTAGTGGCAATGGCGCTTTTAGCCTTCGTAGGCCCTAGTTATTTTCTCGGAGGACGTGATACGACCCTTTATTAGTTCATTCGGATACAGCCGAGAGCATGCCTCGTGGTCACTATGTTGTTTTATTTCACAGCCCCTCTACTGGTGGAGATGTTGGTGTTTCGGTTTATGGCAACCGCATTGACAATGTACTCTTATGGGGCCGAGATAGAGCCTTAAGTTTGTTGTTTCCTATCCAGAGTTGTTTCCGTCCTCATGGTTGTGGGTTCCTATATGGCATCAGCACCTCAAAAGATCATATGAATGAGATGTTATGGCTCGTCCGCTTTTTTCTTTTTGGTTTTCTCTCTTTCTCGGAACTGATTCTTTCGAAGGTGACCGCTGTCGAGTAATCGGGCCACTTCTTCCCGAAGTTGTCAACAATCTTCGTTCATGGGCCCGTGTGTGTTATGAAACTCAAACACTAAGTTATGGTTCCTAAGTGAAGGATCCGATTGTATAGGTTTGGGCCATATGGAATCTCTAATTCTGCTGATGGCAAACATGATGTTTGATACATCGACGTTGAAATTGTGTTCCGATAAGCGAGGTGCCTGCGTTGGCCCTGCATGCATATCAAATTCGGCTCTGTTGATGAGTCCCAGAGGATTCTATCCTCGGCCCATCCTTCGATCGTTGGTGGTATATTGCGCCTCAGGGCGTTTCTTCTATCTTGAACGTATGGTTGGTATCATTCCTTATTTTTCTTTGGCTCTTTTGCTGGAAGCCTGTTGGGATATACTGAGCGCGAGGGGACTCCTAGATAGTCTTATTCAACCCTAATGTTTTATTTATATTGGTTGTGAATGTCAGACTAGGTCACGGCGGGATATTCAACCATATTTTGCTTCAGCTGTTTCGAAGCGACCGAGCTTCGTTCATCTAGACCTTGAGTGAAGGCCTGCACTCCCCCGTCGTCAGAGAGTGGTGGAAGTTCCATTCATTCGATTTGAAAGTGAGACACAAATTACTGCAGCATCTTATTCTCCCACTGCTTAATCTTGAAGACTTCGGATTTTCTTGTTGCTACCTTGATGTCACCAGCATGTGCCTTGATGAAAGAATCCGCTAGCATGGAAAATGAATCTATCGAGTCCGGGGCTAGGTTGTGATACACATCATGGCCCCTTTAGAGAGCGTTTACCAGAACCTCTTCAACAGGATGGACTCAATCTCGTCGTCCCTTAGTTTGTTGCTCTTCACTACACAAGTATAAGCAGTAACTTGCTTATTGCGGTCCGAGGTCCTGTTACACTTTGGAAGGTCTGGCATTCTGAACTTCTTTGGAATGTGTTTTAGGGTCACTTCCTGTAGGAATGGCTTCTTTACTAACTTGTTTGAATCCATACCTTTTAGGATCGGGGGTGCCCCTAAAATTTGCTTGACCATGGATTTGTAGGTCTCGACCTTCTTATCGTTGGATTCTATCATTTTCTCTCCAGAATCGATCCTTCTTATGAGATCCTCAAGCATCTTTACGATGGCAGGATTGGTTGCCGACCAGTTGTTGCTCGATCTCTCTAGTACTTGCTCGGCTGGGGGAGTCGTTCCCGGTTCTACCGTACTAGGAGTTTTCTGGTGACTTTGCATCTGAGCAATGGCCAGCTGTTGCGCCTGTAACATTTCGAAAATAACATGAAGGCTAACCTCTCATTCTTCTATAGTCGGGTTTTTCTGAGCTTTTTATTGGTCTCCTTGGTGCACACTCCTGTTAGTGTGGGCGTTTATATCGACATATTGGGCATCGTGTGAGACCACGTCCATTAGAATTGGTCCTAGTTCATTCTCAAGGTTTAATGGAGGCACACCAACACCTAGAACATCCACACCATTGTCTCCATAGTTCTCAAGATTGTTGTTTACTGAATCAGACAATTTGACTTGAAATCAAATATCTTGGATAAGAAAAAGCATGAAACGTAACTTGCGTTATGTAGTAAAACTAGCAAGAAAATATTCACCCAAACTATTTATCGTAAAAATAATAATAACTATTAAATTTGATTATGCGATTCTAAAAATACGCGATCCATTTTTATGTTATTTGTTAGGCAGTTGATGCTATGTGAAAGACTTAGAAACGCGATAAGTGTTTGAGAAGAAGGTGATGACCAAACTGAAAAGTTAACAATCAGGGCCTCGATCTTGCCAATTTGGGGCCTCGAAGTTGATTCCTATGCTCGGGTGGGAGCTATCGAGGATTGTCGGTGGATGACTAACAGTTATGATAAAATCTATGAAGGCTCTATATGGCGAATAATAATCAATAAATAAAGTAATGAAACCAAGAGAATCTGTTAGAGAGCAGAGAGAATGTTCTTGTGTATTTGATATTGAGCATCAGATCCTTTACAAAATGACAAGGATCCCTTTAATATATGAGGGGAAATTCCAACATAGTACAAACACATTAATTACAAATATATGGAGCTGGTACAGCTATTTAATGCCTTGATTCGCCTTTTGGCCTAGTCTTCTAGACTTGACATGCCATACGCACGTACCTTAGGAACTCTACCTTGATCCACCGAGACCGGTAATACACACTGCCTAAGGCCGGTCATTACTTATAATGTCTCAAACCCGAACTATAGAGAATCCTCGAAATTGATCACCGGATGCCCTCGAGGTGCCGTGATGATCGTGAACTTGAACCGTCAATTTTAGCTGTATACAGAGACATATCACCATCTCTTGCTACTTGTTTGAAATTAGCAGTAGGTGATTCCTCTTCCATGTCCTCCAACAAGTCTTCCTCTTTGCCTTGTGCATCATCAACCACTTGTAGGGCTAAAGTATTTTGTTCATGTTTTTTTGCTATCATTCCCAATTCCTTTTGACCCTTGTTATTAATCAGAATTCCTTTAGCTAAGATTTCACTTATTACTCTGAACGTTTTCCTAACTAACAACCCAGGACCCTCAATATCAGTAGCTGCTAGTTGTCTTGATTCTATATTGCTAGCATTAAGAACAAACTCAATTTGATCATTTGACATCCTTGTAGTATTTTTCAACAATCTACAATTAATCTCCCTACTATTCATAGCCTCTTATGTAGCTCTAAATTGCATGTTATAAACATCAACCAAACTAGGGTTCACTGTAGATTCAAACGCATGTATTACTGTTCCATTGCCTTGTGACCCTTTCTTAGTAGTTGTTTGATCATAAGACCTCACTGTATGCTTAACGACATCAACCTGAACCTTCCCATGTTTATTCCTAGCTGAAAACTCCAACGGATCACATCCAACAATGGCTAACACCTGAGTATTACCCCTAAGGTTTACTATTCCATTGGTCCTTCTTTTCTGAAGCTTTTCTCTTCAATCCACCTGTGAAGCTACCCTCTATATTTGTATCTTGACCAAATCCAACTATTTGGTCAGTTGTTGGATTCCCAGCCCCTTCTCCATCTTTAACCCTAAATTTTAAAATTCTAGGGTTTACTGTACACTTAGGGCTTAAACTTGATGCCAACTCTGCTTGCTTGTTATGACTTTATTCTATGCTTTTGGGACTTAAGATTTCATATGTATCATTCTCCACGATCTCTACCTCATCACTCCATAAAGTTGTACCCGAACTAACCTTAGTATTGGTCCCATACTCCTTAGAGTCATCTTTAGTTTGTGATGGAATTTCTTGGCAAGAATGGTTAACTATTACATTTATCTCCCTCTGAATAACATTACTTTGCACAATAATATTCTTTTAATTTCATTGATCCTCAACAACATCCGCATGTTTCTTGTGTCATTCTGGATTAATCACCCAGTATTCTTGCTTATTATGTCCTTGCTTCTTGCATGTTTTGCAGTATTTAGGAACATAATCATACATAATTTTGATCCACTTTCATTCCTAAGGTCCAGTTTCATCTTCCTCCTATACAATCTTTATTCGTTGTGGAAAATTAGCTATAAATTCACCTCAACATTAACATTTGCACAACTTGGCCTTATACTATTTTGAGTTTCCATGTCTATATGTAATGGTTTCCCAACTGTCCTTGCTAAAGAAAATATAAAATCCTTACCAAAACATTTAGGAGACAAGTCTAAGAACGAAATCTGAGCAATAACATTTGTGGTCTCTTCATTAGGTTCTCCCAACTAGCTCCATTTGGTACACCTTATTTGCCATATATCACCTTGTGCCTTCAAGTAAAAAGTCGGCTTAGAGAAAAGACTAATGTAGTCTTACATTAGTGATAGCTTGATAAGAACACGAGAATCCTCAATCAATATAATTGAGCAACGGCCTTTTGGTTCAAAAAATAAAGGAATAGATTGACGTAAATCCTTGATAATAGGCTTCTCATATGAAAACTTCCCAAGAATAGCTAGTTGGAGTATTTTTTTCGCAATGGATTTCCTCACCTCCATCTTCTTCCAGCGTTTAATGGATTCACCAAAAAGATATTCAATTGGTTTTAAGGCTACACTAATCAACGTCTACATGACAGCATTTAATGAACTAGGTTTTACTAATTGTACGTATTTTTGGATCATGTTTGAGGTTGTAGATATTTGGGGGGAGGGGTTTTATGCATTGTTTATATGACTGACCAACCTCTCTAAAAGGCCAGCGAGTGGCCTGAGCGGCCATTGAAGAGCTACTCGAGCTTTGAGCTTTTTTAATATAAACATACAAAGAGTTTCTTTTGCTTTTCTTTTTGGAGCTTGGGTATCTTCATGTAAACAACTTTGAAGTAACAGTTTCTACACACAATGTACATCTTCACCATTTCACAATTAATACAAACACCCCTAACTTAGGTTTTTAGCCTCATTCTCAACATTCAAGGATGGATGAGTTCAAAAGAAGGAATTATTTCACTAAAGCATAAAGTTTTGTAATTTTGTAGAAAATAAAAGGTTAAAGGATCAACAAGAGATAACTAGTATAATAAATGCATCAGGGAGGTCAATGTGGTCAAAACTTAGTTAGCAATCACAAAGAGAACCTAAGATCATTTCAACACCTAAACATCAACCTGAGATTTGCATTGAGAAACGAACCGGGCAAGTTCTACACATTACAAGTTGAGAACATGCATTGTTTCCAAAAATTCTCACCACTCACGACGCATGAACTGCTCGAATCGGCATAATTTCATCCCTCAAGTGAATACAAGGCAATTCAAAGCTTCATCACATGATATTTGAGATTCTAAATAAGCATAATGTCAAAGAGCGAGCCTTGATTTCACAAGAATGACTAACTATTTATTGACAAAATCTGAAGGATGCATTTGTTTACAAAAAACTTATCACTTGCTTGAATCTAGAACAAAAGTACCAAACAATTCAAAATGTTTTATGCTACAACAATGGTTCTACTAATACACCCTTGGAACAGAACCCGGTGTCACGCCCCGACCTTGGAGAGCATGACCAATGCTCAACAGGGTTACCCTGGTCGAGCAAGTCTACACAGTGCCATCTGCCCAACTTACCCATGAATAAAAAGAAGAATACATTTTATAAATTAGATAGTAAGAAGTCATGTGAATAACACCAGTTCATTTTCATTAGTTACTTTATTAACAAATCTCCAAAATAGTACACTATACATTCATAGTTAAAGTGGAACAGATGGTACAGTTACAACAAGTTCAGTCCAACCTTCCCAAAACAAGATACAACCCACACTATGTCTACTGTCACTCCCCAAATTCGAGGGACATGACCGGCGCTCAACCAGGTATCCCCAGTCAAGCAGACCTGGGTGCCTTTTCTATCCCACGTGTTACCCCGTATTTTCATTACCTATTAACCAAGTGAAATAGCCATTTATAGGAGATGGACTCCATTAACCAAATTCTACAAACCTATCAATAATAATTTGCATTTCATTTTTTTTAGCAACTTCATTCACCATAATACAAGTATTCCATGTTTTATACATCATTGCCAAACATCAATATTTATCTTTTAAATTCCCATGCCCGAAACTACCCAAAACCTGTCTACGGAGCCTCTAAATAAAATTGAAGAATAATATGGAAATGCCAGCAACAAGGCTCCGACTATACCTTATACAAACATCAAAACAAGATCCGAAAACAGAAGTGGCATGAGCCATATGGGGCCCCGAATGGAAAGGGGATCGCCGAATCAGCTGACGGGAAGTGATGAGGAGCTACGGTCAGTGGACTGGAGTACCTGCTATGAATCCACCTACAATCATAACACGAATGTAGCGCCCCCGGCAAAAGGGACGTCAGTACTTTTGAATTGTACTGGTATGTATGAAAAAACTTTGTCCCAAGTAAACTCAAACCATACACAAGTAGGTAACAGTAATAGAAACAAAAATCAAATTTACAAAAAAAAGGAAAAATCAAGCCAAACAAGTTTACAATCTCTCCTTTTTCCTTTCCAACATTTTCACATTAATGATTTTACAATTTGATACACTAGTAGAGAACAATAATAGAAGCAGCAACCAAACACACATGAAAGGAACAGTCAAGCCAAACAAGTTTACAAACTCTCCTATTTCCCCTTCCACATTTTCACATCAATGATTTCACAAGTTGCTCATATTTTGTTTCAATAGTGATTTCGATCACTTTCCACCCTTATTACCTCGGCCACCCTTATCACCACAACCAAAACATTATTTCTCTGTGTTGCGGCGCGCAACCCGATCCCACCGTACAATTTCAATTCAAAAACAACACAACAACAATAAACAACTCACAAAGATCAACAACAATACTCCTCAAGAAATACAATATTACAAGTGTTTCCATAACGATCAATTCTATTTTCCATCATTTTCAACAATTCATAGACAATTTAAGTCACCACAATAATTATCCACAATAAGCGAAACATGTTATTTCCACGGTTGTTCCAATTGCATCATTTATGCTTTCCTTCCATCATTTGTTTCTCAACTCTTACCACATAACACTTTGACAATCACGCATTTAGTTTATTGCTAATTAATTGCATCATTATATCGGAAGACTTAATCACAAGCACTCAAATCAAACCAATCACAAGAATTTAACAAACAGTCCACATAGATATTACGTACCAAATAGTCGTACATCAAACAAGGTGACTCTACAAAGGTCAAAGTTAGTCATACATACCTTTCTTGAGCTTCCTTTAATTACTACGATATTCCGGAAACTCTAGCAACTTCAATCTATTTTGATACATAACAAAATTAACATAAATTAGGAAGGTATTCATGGTTTCAGCTCATTTGAGCATTTTATCAAACACTAGTTGAGCATCTTAATTATTAACTCTCTTTTACAAGGTTCCTTCATTCTCCAACCAAATCTTTACTTAATTATGTTCAATCTCCCCATAAACCTAAGTTGTGCATGCATGAATACAAAACACTAATACACCCAAGAATCACACCTCAATAACCCATCTTATACCCTAAACTCAAAATTAAAGTCTAGGGTATAAAACTTTACCTCTTAGATGAAGAACTTGCGGTTGGGTTCTTTGATTCTTAAAGGTTGATGCAAGGTTTCGATGATTATGAAGCTAGCCCTCTCCTTTCTCTCTCTATATGCTCTTCCCTTTCTCTAAAATCAGTAAGAAATGACCCCAAAATGAACCCCAAAGCCTATATATTGAAATGGGGTCGGGTTATAAAAATTAGAAAATTAACCCTCCGATGTCAACTCTGCTATAGCAGAAGGGACCGCAGAATGAACATGCAGGCCGCAGAATGCACCGCAAAATTGGTGCCCAAAACTGGGCTACACTGGTTCAATCTGCGATTTGATTTGCGACCGCAGATTAAAAATGCGGACCGCATAATTGACATTGAGATCGCAGATCTGACATGACACATGATCGCATTTTCTAGCCTTTGGTAATTTGATCATAACCTTGTGTATGAATGTCTAAATGACGAACGGTTTGAAGCGTTGGAAACTAGACTCAAAGAACTTTCATTTTATATACTATTCACAACATAAAACATATTTAGATATTCTCATTTAAAGGGGAGCCTTGTGCGAATCCATTTGGAATTTTAGCCTATTACGAAAATTTTCCCATTTGGGATACACATAGGTTTCCATTTGGACCTCACATCACATACCATAAGACTTATACTCATATTTACCAAGTCTAATTGATGTCCACCATGTTAATAGAACATAAAATATAATAATTAGCCTATGTGGAACCACGAAATCCTAGATTACTTAGCAAAATTTTTCGGGGCCTTACATTCTCACCCCCTAGGATCATTCGTCCTCGAATGAGGAGTAGATTCTTCCCCAAACACTTTATCGTCACACATATCTTTTCTAATCTACGTCAAGTCCCTAAATATTGACTAACTCCAAAATTCTTCAGAAATTTCGGCTGTCTCCTTTGTAACTAGGCCTATCCACCTGTCAGAGAACCACAAAAACCATCCTAAAAACATATCCACAACTCGGCAAAGTACCATAATGTATATATCAATATCAAGAACCTCACCATTACAGGAACCACATTAACACGACGATACCTGGACATGGACCGCACATTTTGAAATCATAACACCTAAAAGGTACCTTTCAAATCAAAACCAACTACTATGCAATCCAGAGAAAATATTTTATTTCCACAACACTCTCGGCCTTCAATGGCCTCTTATACCTACAGGCTTCGCCAGAATATATTCACATGAATAATTTCGACCCCTAAACTTACTTAACGACGATAACAAGTAGATATTTCACATAAGCTAACTATCTACTACTTCACCTTCAATAATTTCCACCGGAATGATACACAATTGATCTCCACTTACTTTCTTGGACATAGAAATGTGAATTTACAAAATATATGGCGAACAACTATGGGGACACTTCATACTCCGGGTGCGGCCTAATGTGGAATACATTTATGCAACCTTTATTATCAACTCACATAATATCTTCAGGGTAAAATATTGAGAATAGCCTGCTCACCCTCCAAACTCTAAATCTCTAGGTGAACACTCACATTAAACCCTCGATGACCTTCAACAATTTCCCTAGGATGTTCTATCATAAACTGACCATAAAATTACCTATCAAATATATATGTGATCACACTATGAAGCCTCATCTTTGACTCCTCTAAACTTACAACACTGAATGGATCTAATACAATGAGGAACAACAGAGTTCAAGATCGGACTGGAGTTATTTGGGAATCAATTTAGGCACTGAGCAGATCATTCCATGAGGTTACATACTAAGAGGCACGATGATTTCTATCAATGATGCTGATATGGTCAATCATTGTGACGGCATCAACTATTAGAAAATTAAAGCATCGGGGTAACTCGTACACTGGAAATAGGAACCAATAAGGAGGAATATTCAAGTACGTCACCTAGTTGTTCCCTGGAGTGTAGGGAAAATCCAATTATCAAGAATGAGAATATTCTTGCACCTTGAATGTGATACGGGTTTCAAAATACATACAAATGAATTACACTCTCAACATTACTTGACACACGAAATCTATGCCATAAGCCCGTGGGGATGAAAAGAAGTTGAACGCTTATGAGATTACCATATTTCAGATAGCTTAACCCTTCCTGATAATTGATCATATATGAGGGAACTAAAAATACGACCACTTGTCATTCAAATCAACATGTTCATGATATGTACAAAAAACCGAAGTCATCTAATCTCAACCTTTTAAGAGTGAAACCCCATAGCTAGGACATCTTGACATTGGGACGAAATCATGAATTGGTTATATGGTTCTAATAGTTAACACGACGCTCAGGGGAGAAGGCAAATAACACGCATATCCAGCCAAGAAGGTGAGATACCAAGGGTAGTAAAACTCCCTGCACATGAAAACGACATAGTCAATGATTCTAGAACTTGAGGGTGTAAAGAAAACCAAACTCAATGAGACAGTGCACAATAATCACTGAAGGTTTGCAGATGTTCATGATGAGATCTCCCTAGGTTTTGACTTGAAAAAGGAAGTGTCATAGTGATAATAGAAGATCATGTTCTCTTATGGTTGTCGTACAAGTGTTGGGAACTAGCACGATGAATTCACTAAATAAGGAATACAATTAACACATTGTGGAGACATAAAAAAATAATCATTTGTCATAAATGGACACACTTCTACTATATTAACTCCCCACTGCAATACATGACCATGCCACGAGCAACCAAAATACTAGGAGAGAGTGAGCTACTTACTGCGAGATGCCCTAAGTGGGCACGAAAACCATGGCAACACAAGATATCCGTGATGGGGATGTGAGGATCTCAATTTTTCAGAGAGACTTTATGCACACGGTGACCATTTCGATTGATATACAGTCATATGATAGGCATTGAGATATGCATGTATGTTACTAGACAGTGAAAAGGTTTCATGATGATACTCGTAAGAGAGTGGATTGGTTGATCAAGCCATATAAGCCATACACAACTAAGTAAAAGAGTGACTCGAGAAGGATCACAAATCTTGGATACTTTGCATGGAACTTGACATCACATGTACAAACTTTACGATGGTGCATGTATAGGCAAAAGTGAGCAGATGTTGTCCATTTAAATAAAAAAATTCTGTAAGCATTTCATCGGGAATAGAACCTTGATGAAAATTTAGGAAAAACAAGTGGGAAGTATCAATAGTGTTATAACTCAATTCAGGAACATACTTATAGAGCTCAATTCCATAGGAGGTTGTAAATCATAGAACTATTATCGGGAGACTTTGTAAATAATACGTCTCATTCAAAGAGCATGTGCATGAACTGTTTTGTAATTTAGATTCTTTTTAAGAACATATCTATGCAACGACAAGGAAGTAATAAGGGTTTAACAAAAGGTTTAAACAATTACCACATTACCAAATAAAATGGATCACATAGCTTTCACATAATTTCCATACCTCTAGGCTGCATTTCATAGCCCTTCCATAGGGTTCACATATCAAATTATTCACCTATGCGCTTCATACAATAATAAGGAAATCACAAGTACAAATCATACACTCTAAATGATCACCACATTATTAAATAAAAGAATCATGCCATTTTCACGTATATTAGTCTATCGGCATTTGGGACCACAATTATCACATCATACTTGGCACTATGCCACATTTCATAACACAATCTCTTCTTTCCCGCACTTCACATCATTTCCGCATATTTCACATCAACATCATAATCTGTTTCATATTCCCTCATGTCATAAGTATCACCAGGTACAATTAAATTTCGACTCCTCGACACATTGTCCATACTCTATTTCTCAAAATCATTTGACTTATTTCAACATCTCTATACACTGAGGATTTCACACAGTTTTATTTAATATGTGCAGCTCCAATTTCAATTTAAGGTTTTTTCATTTCAATACATGATTCATATTCCTTGAACCCCTTTTAAGTTGTCAATAATAGCACATTGATCGTATTGGAATGAATCTTTCACAAACATCCGGTCACAACACCAATTCATGTAAAGTATCAATCACAGCTAGAATCCAACATTTAGTCTTACCACATTTACACAGTCACTTACTTCACTTCCAAACATCTTTATACATTACCAACAACTAGACACAATCAATCAAATACCTTTGGTACACGTAAGAACATTTTGGAGGAATCAACCATAACAAGTTTTCTCACACAATTTGGCATCAAAATCTCAATTTAAACTTAACTTGAAGTCTAGGCATTTTAGCACATAGTTCACATTCTTCACATATCCTCATTTACCAAGAACAACATATTAAACACATGAAGAAGTACCTCCCACATATATTTTCACAACAATAATTTGCTTAACATAACAAAACGAGTATTGCAAAGTACCAAAATCTACTATTAAACACATGAAGAAGTACCTCCCACAAAGTACCAAACAAGTCAAAATGTTTTATGCTACAACAATGGTTCTACTATTACACCCTTGGAAAAGAACCCGGTGTCACGCCCCGACCTTGGAGAGCATGACCAATGCTCAACAGGGTTACCCTGGTCGAGCAAGCCTACACAGTGCCATCTACCCAACTTACCCATGAATAAAAAGAAGAAAACATTTTATTAATTAGATAGTAAGAAGTCATGTGAATAACACCAGTTCATTTTCATTAATTACTTCATTAACAAATCTCCAAAATAGTACACTATACATTCATAGTTAAAGTGGAACAGATGGTACAGTTACAACAAGTTTAGTCCAACCTTCCCAAAACAAGATAAAACCCATACTATGTCTACTATCACGCCCCAAATTCGAGGGACATGACCGGCGCTCAACCGGGTATCCCCAGTCAAGCAGACCTGGGTGCCTTTTCTATCACACGTGTCACCCCGCATTTTCATTACCTATTAACCAAGTGAAATAGCCATTTATAGGAGATGGACTCCATTAACCAAATTCTACAAACCTATCAATAATAATTTCCATTTCATTTTTTTAGCAACTTCATTCACCATAATACAAGTATTCCAAGTTTTATACATCATTGCCA
>MU773994.1:0-26866 GCA_026770625.1 Nicotiana glauca
TTTTTTTTTTTTTTTTTTGCAGATTATATTATTCAGGAGTTAAGTAGATTACTACTGATTTTAAGTTTTTTTGGGGTCTGATTATATGTATTGAACTGATCATTATGAGAGAATATAGATAAAATGCTTTCATGATGTTAACTTTAGCCAAACTCATATGAATGCAACTTTCTGTAAATTCCAGTTCTAATTAGTACAGCAGATTTCCATCCTTCTACCCTTGTTTGAACCAAAAATGATCAAGTGTGACCTGTGACACTCTGGTCCTCTTTTTGTTTTTTTTCTTTTTTTTTTTTTAAGTAGACTCATGTCGGAACGAGAGCCTTGAAGCAAGTTGTCCCCGTGTCATCTATAGATTTTAGATCTTGGGTTTGCATTCAGGTAGGATATCTACATCACTACTAGAAAATGGCTATTTTGCGACTGCAAAAGCGGTCAGAAAATGCTATTTTCAGACTACTTTTAGACCGAAAAGTCGTAGTCGCGAAATAGCTGGTCTAAAATAGTTTGCGACCGAATCCGTCCGTAATTTGCAACTACATCAGTCGCTAAAGCAAAATAGAGAACGACTAATAAATGCGGTAAGTTTCTGACTGACGCGGTCGCAAACAGGTTAAATTAAATTTTAATTTAATTTCTCACTACTTCAGTCGCAAAAACTATATATAATTATAATAATATTTAATTTTATTTGAGTTTTTCTACTACTGTGGTCGCAAATCTGATTTAAAATTATGTATTTATTTATTTTTCTGACTACCGTGGTCGCAAATCTAATTTAAAACTATTTATTTATTCATATTTCCGACTACAGTAGTCACAGATGTTCCTGAATGTAAAATATTTTGATGCATTTTGGGACTACTATGGTTGAAAATAAATCCGAAAATAACATTTTTTTTTTGCCAAATTCCAGCTCTTTTAAAGCAATACCACCTACCAATTCAAATATACAACAACCAATTAATCTACCATGCTAACTAATCAATCCACCATTGCAACTAATCAAATCCATAAAATGCAAAACATAAATATTTGTAACTAAAACATCCAAAAAGAGTTAACATTCTGGCACCTTCAATCTAA
The DNA here is from genome assembly GCA_026770625.1 of Nicotiana glauca. NCBI lineage: Eukaryota > Viridiplantae > Streptophyta > Magnoliopsida > Solanales > Solanaceae > Nicotiana > Nicotiana glauca. Next base: position 1,087 of record MU773994.1, read on the forward strand.
TCTAAAATATTACAATCATAGTCAAGTATAAATATTACCAAGTCTAAACATCCAACTACAACAAATAATAATGTCTCAAACATCAATAACCATAACAAACTAAAAGCTCATTATCCCCGCCATCGTTGCCATTCGAAGGAGCAAATGGACGTCCGCTCATAAATTTCTCCACTAAACTCTGCAATTTATTAAAATTTGCGCGATCTTCTTTTCGTTCCTCCTTCAATTCTTTAACTTCTTTTCGTAATGCTTCCACCTCTTCGTGATCTTGCAAATAACTCACATCACCAGACAACAACAATGTCGTAGAACGACCTACAGAATATTGTGATCCAAGACCGTAGATTCTACCTTTCTTTGCGCCACCAACCATCTGCGTCCATATTGAAGCTACATCATTGTGTGACACTTGGGTTGAGCTACCATCCTCGGAAACGGGTTGACTTTGACGCCATTCCTCAAAACGTTGCTAATAGGCTTCCTGAAATTAAAATGGAGTCAAAGCGATACTTGAAGAAATTAAAATGTACATTTTACAGTTTTCTGATGAAGCATGTATCGATAAAAATACAAACAGAGACATAAACAAGGAAATTGTGTAGCTATACTTGGTTCATTTATTTCAAGCAATCCACTCGGCAGAGAAGTGTTTTGGCAAATGAGAAGGAACAATGAAAAAGCTCTATTTTACTTTTTGCTATGAAGGTAATAAGCTACAATAAACACATGCTAAATTAAGAGGATAAGTTCCATTCATGTGCAGAATGGGATGTCCCAAGAATCCAATGTCTCTAAGAATTGCCCTACTTTTTCCCTACCTAATTCCCACCTCTACGAGTGGACTTTGCCATTAGGGGTGAGTAGAACTTTTAGAGTTTCTATGGCAGATTAGCCTCTCTTGTATTTTATCGTTTCTCTTCATCTCTTCAAACCTTACCCAATTTTCTTTTGTTATCTTGTTTCTTTATATGTGAAGTAATCACATGCTCAAATTAAGAGTACAGAGGAGGACAGGATACTAAACAAAACAAAAAAAGCCTAAACAGGAAATGCATGACAGTTACAATCATATGTGTTTCTTCTTTTAATGAATTTCAGACATCTCACAAAGTGCTACTGCACTAGAATATAATCTTATATGTAGGAAGCGAGAAGCTTATGTTTTCAGAAAAATCATCTCAACTCGCCCTCTAACTCAAAATATTCTGATCAAGCCTACATAAATTCAGAGTAAACTGCTGGAGGCGATTGAAATCTCTCAAAGAGCTTCACTAGAATCTCATATCACGGAAGAGAGCAGTTGGAGCCTAATTCTTACGATTAGTTGAACACCAATTTAGAGTTTTATGATTTTACAAGATTCAGGAAAAAGGCTTAACAGTTGGAACGGAAAGATATTATGTGTTAGATCTACTATGTGTCACTATAGTACTATTGTGCTATATTCCTAGAATGGCTCATTGTTTCAATAGTTCCTCCTTCCCAAAATTTCTTTTTCAGTATAACCACATAAAATTTGACATGAAATGAAACAAAAGAGCATAATCAGAACAGCTTCGAAGGGGGATGCCTCAAGTTCAAGGAGAGCAAGAACTAATGACGAAGATGATGTTGGTGAACAACAGAACGATACGCATGATGGTGATCAGGATCAATCTAGTGGAGCCGAGTATGATATGTCTGACTGATTAGTTCACATTCATTTCAGCTGATTGGATAATTTACAGCAAAGAATTAGGGAATTTTGTTCTTTGAGAAGATTGAACTTTGAAGTAATGTTTTACCAGTGCTCCAATGATTGTTTGGCCCTACAGTTATTCTTGTTCCCTCTCATCCAGTCTTATACCCTTTGCACAGATGTTGCCTTAGGTGTAGAGACTTGTGGTTTAATTTTCGGTGTCAGCGTTTTCAAAAAATTTCTTCCTGCTCTTTTGCATGTTGTGGAAGTATGTTGCATTCTGCATTTAACTGTCCAGAATGTTGGTTGCAGAAGAAAGATCTTAGAGGTAGTTTGGTAGTGTGTTAGAGAAAATAATGTGAGTAAAGTGGGTTAATGAACATGTGCTAATGCTATTTTATTTACATATTAAGGGCCATGGTGATGCATTCAAGTAGAGTCTCTCCTTCAGTGCATACTCTCTCCAGAAATAAGAGGTAGACACCAAATAAGTGTGTTATTGCCCTTAATGTTTTCTGTTTAATTTTCTTCTTTAACAAAGCTAGTGAAAGTGGAAAGGAAACAACAGTCTTATTTCAGCGGAATCAATATCAGCACAATCCATTCAAATCACAACTCTAGACCACGCAACCTAGAGGACTAATACCAGTGCCAATGAAAGGGATACTGTATGCGACAGGTATAAAAGTATATACTCTAAAAACTACATCAACACGAAAGAACTTAGGACTTGTATCAAGATTCCATTATCAAGTAGTCCATTAGCTATCCAAACATAGTACCTAAATATGCTCACAATTGCATTCGTAAAATCTTATGAGCCTCGTTAAACTTTTGAATGAAGGGCTAAATGCAAATGATCTTAACCTTGCTTCGATCAGGCTTGGCACTTCAAAGAAGAAGAATAGACAAAAAGGAAATAGAATGATCTTACATATACTCTTGCATCACGCGGCTCGACCCATTGTGTTGTCCCATCCTTTTTCTTTTTCAAATGCTTGTCCTCAAAGACCTCAGCATAAGTCACAACTCTCCCTTTTTCCTTTTTCTGCAAAAAAAATAAAGTTAGATAAAGTTCAATTGCATCTAGTTAAAATCAAAACAAATATAATAATAAAGTTACCATTCTCCTTCGATGGGTCTCCATACTAATTGAACCCCCAGTGTGCAATGAGCCACCCGTATTGGAGGCTCGGGCAGCCTTTGCAGCATTGCTCCTCTTCTTAAATTCTTCAGAAGCCCATACCACAATAAGTCTATCCCAAAAGTCTTTTAGCATCCAACCGGGCTTCTCGCCCTTCTCTCGAGCTTTATAAAGGAGATTTTTAAGCCGATCAGTAGTTTTTTTCTCGAAATTATGACTTATTTGTTGATGATATTTGGCACTCCATGCACACCTTATCTGCAAATTATTGAAAATATTAGATGAAATAAGGGTAGTACAATAAATAATACAAAATTTATGGATTTTGTACCCTAAATTGATTCCAAATCTGATCTCTATAAAAATACGGTATATCTGACCATTTACTCCAAGCATCAGGATAAAATGCTTTAATACAATCCACAACCACCTTCGTAGATTCATTGGAGGGAACAAACCTGCATTAAAATTAACATATGTTAAAAATATATTCAACAATACAAACGAATAATAAAGTAATTTCTTACCCAGTAGTCCCATCAGGAATGATAATCAGTCTATGAAGGGAATCATATGATACAATCTCTTCAAAGGTCTGAGTCTGTCTATCATCAGGAGCAGGTGTAGATGTATCAATGGATGGGGATGACGGTATGGTAGAGTCTCCAACATGCGGCCTAGAGACACTATGAGTGGATGATAATAGAGATGCAGATGGAGACATAGATGCGAAACCATCATTCTGACTAACATGGTAGCTTGGGTTTGGAGGGAATGATGATGGAGGCATAGATGAGGAGCCACCATGCTGACTAGTATGATAAGCTGGCGAAGAAAATGGTATAGTGTGCATGCTCTGGGAATTAGAGATAGGCTTATATCGAACTGGATCACAAGGGGGCAAACTGGAAAAGCTAGGTGGCACTGAAGTCTGCTGAGGAGGCGGAGGAGGAGGATGAGGAGGACCCATAAATGGCACAGACGAGGTAGTGGGACCTGAAGTGTACTGAGGAAGCTGGGAATTGTGTCTTATCTTCTTTTTCTTACTCTATGTAACATAAGTATATTAAAAGCTTTAGGTGAAATATGTTAAGACATAAAAAATGTAAAGAAATTCTTCAGCTTATTAAATTAAATGAATAACGAAAACACATAAAAACCAATATGTCAATCCTCTTCGCTTGATTGATATTCATTATTTAATTCTTCCTTGTCGCTTGTTTCATTTTCATCAAGCAATTCTTCCTCATCGCTTGTATCATTTTCATCAAATGATTCTTCCTCGCTTGTTTCATGTTCATCGGCGGGATCTTCCTCCATGTTTGTACGGGATGTTCCTTCCCCAAAATCATGCTGATTTGCTCTACGAGTAAGGACTGAAGGATCATATTCTTCATAGATGCCTTTACTATGCTGCAATTCACCCACTAATTCATCATCAACACTTTCTTGAATACTCGAAATATCATTCTGGTACGCGACTTCTAATGCATTCTCAGTTTCTACTCTACCAACGAGCTTTGTTTTAATAACTATCCGCCATGTGGACTTATTCTTGCACAAAGGATAAGGAACATAATACACTTGTTTTACATTTTGTGCAATGATAAATAGATCATAGAATACATACTCCTTCGTGTGGTTAATTTCAACTATTTTATATTAAGGGTGAACTTTTGTACCTCTAGTAGGTGTTGGATCATACCACTTACACCGAAAGAGTACCAATTTTTTTTTAGCCAACCGAAATACTCTAGTTCTAAAATCTCTTGAAGCACACCCTAATAATAAACATCTCCATAACCTTTTACCCACACCCCACTATTATTGATTTTTTTATTGTTAGACCATTCTTCTGTATGAAACTTGTACCCATTGACAAAGTACTTAGACATCATTCTGACTTTGTTATAGTCAGGTCCCCAAGCTATATCACGCAAAAATGGGTCATTAATTCCATTCGCTGGATTATGAACCTATATAAAGTTAAAGAAAAGTTAGAATTTTAAAGATACATGTACTTAATTTGTAGCCACAAAATAGAACTTACAAACTCCATAAACCACTCTGAAAATCTTGGATAAATAGCATCGTGCCCGTTTATACCTATAAGTAACTGTCGGACAAAATTATAACTTTCATTAGTTAAAATAACTTTGATCTTGTAATAATCGCCTTTAGTATAAATTAAGACTTACTTATAATAAGGTTGGACCTCTGGACAATTCAACAATACATGTGTTGTAGCGGATTTTTTCTCCGTCTCAATCAAATTTCGCTTTTTACTAGTTTTCGGACCTCTACCTGGATGATTGAATATGAAAAATAGTGGTGCCAAAGGATCATTAACACCTCCATCATCATGCCGATTTGGCCTATTTCTCAAACATGGCACATCATGTTCAAAATAATATGAACAGAAAAAAGAAGTTTCTTTAGCCAGATGTGCCTCGCATATCGATCCCTCAATCCTTGATCGATTTTTTACAGTCCGCTTACATTTTTCAATAGTCCTACATAGCACAATATTTAGATAAAATAATGCTTAATTAAAACAAGTCAAGGAAAAATAATTTAAAGTCATTACCTCTCGTAAGGATACATCCATCTACATTGCACAGACCCTCCAAGTCATGCCTCTTGTGCAAGATGAACTGGGAAATGTTCCATTACATCAAAAAACCCAAAAGGAAAAATTTTCGCCAGCTTGTTTAAAGTTAAGAAAATGTTACTCTCCATGTAAGCTAAGTTCTGCACCTTTAATGTGCTAGAACACAACTCCTTGAAAAATAAACTTATCTCAGTAATGGGTTTCCATATTCTATCAGGCAAGGCTTTAAATGCAATAGGCATCAAAGATTCGAGGAAAATGTGACAATCATAGTTCTTCATAGACGTCAACTTCCCTTCTTTCATGTCAACACACCTGGATAAGTTTGACGCATGTCCATCAGGCATTCTCAAATTCTTAACTCAATCACAAATCTCTCTTCTCTCATCTAAAGTGAATATGTAACTGGTCTTGGGCTTCTGAATCTTATTGTTCAAGTATGTCAGGTATAACTCACTTCGCCTACAATATTCCTTTAAATCCATCCTAGCTTTCAAGTTATCTTTTGTCTTATTATTGACATCCATTATTGTATTAAACAAGTTGTCAAAAAAGTTTTTTCTCAATATGCATGACATCCAAATTATGCCGAAGAAGATTATGCTTCCAATAAGAACTCCCAAAATATGCTATGTTTAGTCCAATTGTGCGTAACACCATAACCAGGTATCTTATTAGACATTGGAGACTTTGTTACCTTTGGTAGAAACCTAACTCTATTCCAAATTTCTTCTGGCGACAATGGTGACGGTGGCTCCTCAAAATCAGTTTGGTTCTTCATAAATGCACTAGTATTTCTCCTAAAGTCATGATCTATAGGCAAGAATCGATGGTGGCAGTCAAACCATGTATTCTTTCCTCCATATTTCAACATAAATGCTTTTGTGTCTTCCATACAAGTTAGGCAAGCTAACTTTCCTGCAGTTGACCACCCGGACAACATTCCATAAGCAGGAAAATCATTTATAGTCCACATCAAAGTAACACGCAATCTGAAGTTTTGTTTAGTTGATATATCATATATTTCCACACCTTCATGCCACAATAACTTTAACTCGTCAATTAAAGGTTGCATGTATACATCAATCAAACTTTTCGGATTGCGCGGACCTGGAACAATGCAAGTTAGGAACAAATATGGACTTGTCATACACAACTCAGGAGGAAGATTATACGACGTAACAAACACTTGCCAACATGAATATAGTGCAGCAGAGACAGAAAAGGGAGTGAATCCGTCTGCACATAAACCCAACGTGATGTTTCTTGGTTCACTAGCAAAATCTGGAAACACCCTATCAAAATGCTTCCATGTTTCTTCATCTGACGGATGACACAGAATACCATGTGGCCTTCTATTTTCATAGTGCCATTTCATATGAGGAGCAGAGCTCATTGATGCATACAACCTCTTTAACCTAGGTAAAAGGGGTAAGTAATGCATCGCCTTAACTGGAACCTTCTTGCTTTTTGAATTTATGACTTTTTTGTAACGAGATTGGTTACAAAATTTGCAATTTTCTAGGGCTGCATCATCCTTATAGAATAACATGTAACCTTTCTCGCAACAGTCAATCCTCTTTGATGAAAGTCCTAACTTAGAAACCAATTTCTTTGCTGTGTAGAAATCTTTGGGTAGGTCAATTTTATTTGGATTAAGTTCATTCCTAAGGCCAATGATAGAGTCCATGCCCGCTTGCGAAATACTTGAATCCGATTTAATACTTAATAATCTAACTGCGACAGACAACTTAGAATGCATTGAGCCTTCATGCAATGGACGACTTGCTTCCTGTAATTGTTCATAGAAGCGCTTAGCATCCTCATTTGGTTCAGACTGAGCCTCCGGGTGCATCACAAAAGCATCCCTAACCATTTCACTAAATCAAGAATTTTCAGTATTATTCTCTGCTAATGGGCTACCCTCGCTACCAAATTTTTTTTTTTGAAAATCGACGTTATCAACACTGGCAACATCCTCTCCATGAATAGTCCACACGTAATAATTTTTCATAAATCCTTTTTTATAAAGATGAACTTTAACAACATCTGGCCGTAATAACTTTGCACCCTTTCAATTGACACAAGGGCACCTAATCATCCCTTCACTGAGAAATTCATGAAGTGTTTTCGCTTTAGCCACAAATTCAGCAACCCCTTCTATAAATTCCTCCCTCAATCTACTACAATTAGGATAAGTTCGATTATACATCCATCTACGATATGCAAGTTCCATCTACACAAATAAATCCAAGATATTTAAAATAATATATATTACTTAGTATAATACCAAACAATTTACTTATAAAATGCTATTTAACTTGTTTTGCGAAAAAACGTGCGCAGTTGCCACAAAACTGGAGACTAAATGTGCAGCTGGATTCACAGGTACGAAAGTAGGAGTTTGCATCATGAAAACCCAAAGTACAAGAAACCTTGATATTATTACAGTGAGCACAATTAGCTAAACAGGTAAAGGTCAATAAAGAGCTGAAATTCATTGTTCATGAGAATGTGATGTCAGGAATATGAGCTATTTTCTAATCTCACATATCCATTTATCGGTCGTGTATGGCCAATTTACAGTAGACCTACTTTTTTTTATTCTTCTTTGTCATTGAATCATTGAACCTAATTTTGCCACTTAATATTGGAGATGTCATAGCGTATATTAGCCAGTAAAGAAATAAAGAGCAAAACAAATGCAGCAAGACAAGGAATACACATATATTATTCAGATGATAAGGAACTGAACAGATGCATAATCGCTAGCAAGAATATAACAGGTGATATCCATCACTAAACAGAGTAAAGAACAAATCTTGATGAGAAACTGAACAGATGCATAATCGCTAGCAAGAAGGCAGCTGCACTGACTACACAACTACAACCGATTAAAACAAGAGACATCCAAATTCTTAGCAAAAACTGAAATAAAGGTAGAAAAAGAGATATGTGTGTTATTGTAAGGTAAAATTGGTATGCATACAACGAGTTCAACGACATCCAAAGGGAATTTATGGGCCTTGAGAGCATCGACCCCCATCTGTAAGCAATTGGGGAGGATGAAAACACACCTTGGAACCTCAAAAGACTGATTATGAAGGAGTAGAAGCCGCAGTCTCATGCTATACTCTTTTTGCTCGGTTGAAACAAATTTCAAGCACAGCTATGGTGAAATCTTTGCTTTTTCTAGGTTTGCCTCTGTCCGCCCGTGCCTCGTCCACCCGTTTGCCTCTGTGAGATGGAATTGAAGTTATCGAAAGAGAGAGATGAGGGAAATTGGGGAAATAGGGCAGAGGAGGGAAATTGGGGAAATAGGGTGCGCACAAATTGCGGAATAGGTTTTTGGCTTGAAATATTAAATTTAGATTTGTGACTACCGTGGTCGCAAACCCGCTTAAATATTCTTTTACCATTTTAATTTTAACTTAGCGACCGACGCAGTAGCTTTTTTGGTCAACCGATATTTTTGACTTGTGACTACCGTGGTCGCAAACCCTCTTAAATATTCTTTTACCATTTTAATTTTACCTTAGCGAACGACGCAGTAACTTTTTTGGTCAACTGATATTTTTGACTTTTTATTCTCTGACCGAGTCAGTCGCAAAAGTGAATGCGGAAAATTGGCCCGCTATTTTCACACTGCTTTCGTCGGAATAATAGCCTAATTTCTTTTTTAGAAAAAATAATAAAAATTCAAATCTGTTTTCGACTACAATGGTCACAAAAGTAATCCCATTAGCGACTACTTTATTTTCAGTCAGAAATTTGAGTCACTAATTAATATTTTTCTAGTAGTGACATCCCACCCTTAATTTAAAGTGTGGCCCTTCACTGAACTCTGCATTAAATACGAGATATTTTATGTACCGGACTGTCCAAATAGACTGGGGTCCTCTTTTTAATTTTTTTAGTTTATAGACTCTAGTCCTATGGATTTATATTACCATTGTTATTATTATCGGTAAACGGTCTGATATGTCCCTCTACTAAAAACAATTGTTTAAAAATGTCCTTCATCATACTATCGGGTCAAAAGACTCTTACCGTTACACTATTGAACAAAAATGCCCCTAAACAAACGAAATAGACACGTGTCACTCTCAGATTTAGTTGACCCATCCCCAATTTAAAATACTCAATACCTCTATTACCCAACCCATTATCCAACCCTAAACCCCCTCCCCTAAAACAACCCCACCTGACACGACCCTCTTCTCTTCTCTCACCTCACACAAAAACCACCAAAAATATTGGCAGCTCACCGGAAAATTCCTCATATAGTACTAACATCCACTGTACTGGTGCCCCTTCGTCTCCCTTTTTCTTTTATTTTTTTTTCTTTGTGTTTCATCATCCAAAGAGAAAACCCATTCCACCAAATAAGCGAACGAAACCGGTGAAACTCGCCAGAAAAATCACAAAGCCAACACCACTAACTATCTCAACTCTCTCTCTCTCTCTCACTATTTTCCTTCTTCATTTCATAACCACCATAAAAATCGGCGAGATCTACTACAAATCTTGGCCAAACACCACTACCTTTATCGGTCACTGTGCAAAAAATTGCTTCACTTTAGCTAATAAGGAAGAAATATCACGCGATGAACATGACCTTTCTATTCATTTGTCCTCTCAAGTTAATCCCGTCTTCATTCATTTGTTCCAACTTTGAATTACAAAGATGACTTCAAATAATAGTTGATAGGAATTACACTAAATTACCCCTCTTAAAGATTCAATTTTTATAATATGGGTTTATATGAATGAGTATCTTAGTATTTTGGGTTTGTTGTGGAAAATGTAAAAATGGTGAACTGGTTAATGTCTAAACGTGAAAAAGGTGAAATGGTTAATCTCAGAATTGGATGAAGTACTAGTGGGTCGGAAAGGGTTGTGTAAGTTTGGATTTGGATGTCAAGTATGTGGGTCGGAGCGGGTTTGAACCAGATGGCCTTAATCAACGCCATGTGTCGATTCCGTATGTTTAGGGGTATTTTTGTTTATTAGTGTAACGGTAAGGAATCTTTTGACCCGATAATATAACGAAGAATTTTTTTAAATAATTATTAACAGTAGAGGGACATATCATAACCTTTACTGTATTATCATTGTCAAATGTAGGAAGAGGGATATAATTTTGTCATTCTGGCTGCTACTGTAATCGATGTGCATAATAAATTTGAGTTTAACTAATATCCACCAATGGTATAATGAAGTTTTCTATATTATCATATCACCTCTGCATGTTGTAAGCCTTATCTTTGATGATTACAATGGTTACTTGTAAATATGTTTATTGACATGATAGTTTAAATTTATTATCGGGGTATATAAGTTAAACTCAATAACTCAATTTTGATTAAATTGGTCAGGCTCTTCAAGAAGTGTGATATATATTTGTTTCATGTATCAGTGAGTGATAAATGGTGGAGGAAGTCTATGCAATAAGGAACAATGATATATTACAATCCAATATCAAAATTCAAAGGTTACGAAATTGATCTAAGGAGTAGCAATCAAGGGAAGATTACCATGTATTTAAATTGCCTTCTTTATTACAAAATATAAGTAATGTTTGATTGACATAGTCATTTTCAGAAATTAATACTGATAAATATTCGAATATTTCAAAAAAATTGTCTTCATATCTTCAAAAATGAAAGTATATCCGTAAGACCGTAACTGATGGGCTATAAAACTATGAGAATTTTTCTCAAACTACTATTGTTTAATGGTTATTAGCTAGTTGTAGCTATCATTTACTATATTATTTCCTATAGCTATATTTTCAGATTTTTTAGAGTGTATTCGATGTATTTAAGCTACCGTATTCATTTTTGGCGTGAAACAGGGGATTACAGCTAGAAAGATTATTGTATTCGTCTGTATTCGACTGTATTCACGGCGTGAAACATGGGTTTACAGCTAGATCGATATTGTATTCGACTGTATTCACGATCTATTCAGCCGCTTTTAAACGAAAAGTGAATCAATTAATATAATAGGCTCCTAATATAACTCAACAAACTCAATTATAAATCGGAATACATAAATTATATTAATTAAAAAAAATATATAAATACATTCATGGAATATAGCGAGATATTACAATGAAATATATGAAAATACAGCAAGATACATTGAAATAAAATGGGAAAAAAGACAATGAATACAATGAAATACATAGAATACAACAACAGCAACAACAACCCAGTATAATCCCACCTAGTGGGGTCTGGGGAGGGTAGTGTGTACGCAGACCTTACCCCTACTATAGGGTAGAGAGGCTGTTTCCAAATAGACCCCCGGCATCCTTCACTCCAAGAACTTCCCACCTTACTCTTGGGAAGACTCGAACTCACAACCTCTCGATTGGAAGTGGGGGTTGCTTACCATCATAGCAACCCCTCTTGTCTACAGCAAGATACATTGAAATACAATGAAAAAAAAGGTAGCAGACTCTTCAAGTTGCTCAGCCCCAAACTCCATCGTCTTTGTTCAAGAATAACCCTAATGTCGTCTCGTTGATAGCAGATTCAAGCCTCTATTGTCAGCCCCAATTTACCCTATAAAAATTATCGACCAAAATTGTACGGTGCAAATACTATAAAGATTGGTGGGGGACCTGAGAATGGTGACTTTTCATGAGGGACACTAGGGTATGGGCGGCCAGTCGGAGCTCCGAACGGACCACCGATTTGATGTCTTTGAGAAGGCGGGGATCCACCATTTTTTCTTTTTCTTCCTCCATCGGGGATATATCTATTTCATGGGTTATCTCCTCTGAATCCACTTTTGTTTTCCACGGTATTTGGAGATGGAAATTTTCACCGACTTGGAGATGAATCGGTGGAGAATCATGGTTGTATTCATGGAGAAAGACTGGCATTGAGAGAGAGAGAGAGAGAGGAGGGGGTGAAGAAAAATCTGAAAGAATGAGAGAGAAAAACAATACAAAACGTATTTTATGGCTTAAGGGTAGGAGGTGAACATAAATAGATATTTCATTATAAAAATCAAAAGGTAGCTATGGAATATAATTTTTTTTATAATATTTATTTAAAATAAATAAGGTATTAACCTTTGATATAAGAGGTGAAAATTCCTAAAAGCATCCTATAGTTGGTAGGGACCAAAGGTAACTCTTGATTCGGCCTATTCACTATTAAATGTCCAATAGGCCCATCTTGTTCTCTGCCTTTGTCCCTTTTTGAAAGTTTTTACATGCTTGCTCTCTTTTTACAAACATATTCTTATAAATGATAGTAGGTTTTGTTTATTTCAAAAAGGCACATATTTTTACTTTTTTAGCACTTCTACGATGATAACTCTATTAACTAAGGATCCGTCTACATTAATACACTTTTTACTGCATTTCTTTTTCCCTCAATTTTCCATAATTTTTTTTTTATCTTCCATAAATAACACTTATCCAAATATATCAAAGATTCTGAAAAAAGAATATCTAAAAAATAATTTTCTCTGCATAATGAGAATTTTAGTATTTCTTTTTTTTTTTTGAGTTTTAATATAATTTTATTTTAGCTCAATATACCTTTAATATATTTCAAGTATATTATATTGTGATAATTTACAATATAAATATTCTATCAATATATCATATATATATTTTATATGTATTTATACCACATATATAACTTGTTGTGATGACCCAAAAGGTCATCACTCATTTTGAAAGTAAATTCTGTGCTTCAAGGCCTTAAAAAACTCTTCTTGTCTCACCTCATTTTGCGTGCGCAGTCCGAGCATATTTCCAGAAAGTAATTTATGTGAAAACTAAGTAAAATAAGGAAATTGGCTTTTTAAATTGAATAAAATTGACTTTGGTCAACATTCTTGGTAAACGGACCCGAACCCATGATCCGATGGTCTCATAGGGTCCGTAGTAAAATATGGGACTTGGACGTATGCCCGAAATCAAATTTCAAAATCCCAAGCCCGAGAAATAAATTTTTAAAGAAAATTATTTTCTGGAAAATATAGAGGTTTTTATAAGTAAATTGAGGCATTTTCTTGATAGTGTTAGGCCCGTATATTGGTTCCGGAGCCCGATATAATTTTCAAATAATAATTAAGTTAAATCTATAAAATTTGGTAAAGATCAGAATTGGTTTGTTATAAAACGGACCTATAGATGAGGAAATAGTAATTTTGATGTTCTTGAGTGATTTCATGAATTTGAGGTTTAATTCATAGATGTTGATATTATTTTGATGATTTGATCGCACGAGCAAGTCAGTATGATATTTTTGGACTTGCGTGTGCATGTTTGGTTTGGAGCCCCGAGAGCTTGGGTGAGTTTTGGATAGGCCAGGAAATGAAATTGGACTTAGGAAAATTGTTGGTGTATTGCAGATATGAAGCAGACCTCTGATCTCGCAAATGCGAAGATCAAGCATCACAATTGCGATGCAAGCAAGGGTCGCAAATGTGAAGATCCCAGGGCCAGCCTTGTCTCGAAAATGCAAGATATACTTCGAAAATGCGAAGTCTTCAGCACATGCCAGAAATTGCAAATGCGACGATTCCTTCGCAAATGCGAAGAAAGCAGGAGTCGCAAATGCGACTGGTCCCTCGCAAATGCGTAGGTGAACAGATTTGTCTATGGTTGCAAATGCGACATATTCTTCGCATTGGTAGCAGGTCCTGAAGGGGTTTGCAATTGCGAACCCTGGTCGTAATTGCGACATCTAAGATCAGTTAATTTGGACTTAGATGCATTTTTCTTCATTTTTCAAATCTTCTCAAAACCTAAACTCTCTTGGGAGATTTTCTCAAGAAAAGTTCTTCTCCAAATCAATTGTAAGTCATTTCTAAATCGTTTTCTTTAATATATAACATCTTTTCACATGATTTCAACTTAAATCAAGGGTTTTCATGGGGAAATTGGGTGTTTTGGGTAGAACTTAGGATTTTCAAATTTTCGGGATTTGGACCTCGATTTGAGGTCCGATTTCAAAACCAATTATATTTGGGTTCGTGGGCAAATTGGTAATCGGGTTTTAGTTCGAAAATTGAGTTTTAAACATGTGGGACCGGTGATAATTTTTTACTTTTTTGGGAAAAACTTTAGAAAACCTATTTTCATGCATTAGAATTGATTCATTTAGCATTTACTTATATCGTTAAGTAAATTGTGGCTAGATATAAGCGAATTGGTGGTGTAAACAAGAGGTAAAGCGGTAGTTGAGGCTTGAATTGTGTTCGTAGCATTGAGGTAAGTATTTGGTCTAACCTTAGCTTGAGGGATTAGGAGTTGTGTCTTATTTGCTATGTGTTAATTGTTGAGTACGACGTATAGGATTGGTGACGAGTATGTATACGTCGATGTCAAGTATGCCCGTGAGTCTTATACTATGATAAATTTGACTCTGTTTCGTATTGTTCACTCTTTATATGATGATTTCTATTTTTGAACAAGTCTTGTGGAAGTATTATTGGTAATTGAACAGTGTAGAGCGTTGGCTCAAGTTGAGAATTGAGTTGTGAAGTAATTGTAGAAATAAGAAGAGGTTTATGATATTATCTCCCTTGCCGGGATGTTATTGTTTTTGATCTTATCTTCCTTGTCGCGATGTTATTACTTATGATATTGTTTCCTTTGCCGGGATATTTTTGTTATGCAATTGCTCCCTTGCCGGGATTTTATTGTGATGTTATTGATTCCTTTGCCCAAATTGCTTTGTGATTGTGCTTGGGTAAGGAAGAGTTTAAAGCATGAAGGGTGATGTCGCGCATGATTTTGAGAGTGTTAAATCACGAAGGGTGATGCCGCGCACGATATTGTGAGGTAAAAACATGAAGGGTGATGCCGTGCCGCACGATGTACAATGTCGTGCCATGATATGAGTGATAATGCACGAAGGATAATTCCGTGCATGATTATGTGAGGTAAAAGCACGAAGGGTGATACCGTACTAATTATATTAATTTTTAAGGTGAGGACGAGAATAAAAGCACGATGGGTGATGCCATGCACTTGTATTTAATCTCCTGATTCTTTTTGATAATTGAATTATAGTGTTCTTTACATTTATCTATTGGTTTTCTGTTGTTACTTGATATTTTCCGCAGCATGTTTCCCCCCTCCTATCTTTACTTGTAAATTTTTGCCTTTACTTTTCCGTTGTATATGATTTAGCTGCATAGGTTTATTTGGTAGTCTGGTCTTAGCCTCATCACTACTTCGCCGAGGTTAGGCTAGGCACTTGCCAGCACATGGGGCCGGTTGTACTGATACTACACTCTACACTGTATGCAGATCCCGGTGCTGTAGCTTTTGGGCCACAGTGAGGTTGCTGCTTCCAGCCCATCATGCGACCCGATGTGGTGTTGCAGGCGTCTGCAGGCCTTGGCGCCTCCTTCAATATTTCCATATTGTTTCTTTTTGTACTTCAGAAACAACGTTGTATTTATCTTTCGGACCCCTATTTGTAGTATTCTTAGACAGTCTGTGAGATTGTGACACCAGTTCTGGGTAGCCTATGTTTATGGAATTGTATCTGTATTATTTTAAGTTGTTACATTTCATTCTTCCTCTTTAGTATTTTCGCTGTTTATATAATGTTAATTCACAATTGTTAAAGATTTAAAATGGAAAAAGGTAAAATAATTGGAATAATTGGCTTGCCTAGCTTTCACAAGTAGGCGTCATCACGAACCCCGAGGGTGGGAAATCCTGGTCGTGACAAGTTGGTATCAGAGCTTTAGGTTGCTTAGGTCTCACAATTCACGGACAAGCTTAGTAGAGTTTGAGGGATCGGTATGGAGACGTCTATATTTATCCTCCGGAGGCTATAAAATTAGGAAAAACTTCGCATCTATTCTTTTCTGTCATGCAATCTGGTTTCTCAATGCTAATTGAACTTCTACTCTATTCTTTGGCAGATGGCGAGAACACGCGTTTCTTCATTCGCTGATCAGTAGCCCGAGCACCCAGCGACAACATCTACGAGAGGCGGAGGGTGAGGCCGAGGCAGGGGCAGAGCTCCGCCCAGAGCAGCAGCACCAGTGGTGCAGCCTCAGGTTGAGTTTCACGGTGAGGTTCCAGCCCAAATAGTTCCAGCAGGACCAGCTCAGATCCCAGAGGGGTTCATCGCCACTCGGGTACTCAAGGATGCTCGGGTCCGTCTAGTAGGCCTTATGGAGAGTGCCACTCGGGCAGGCTTACTTCCTGCGGCACCAACTGTCTCTTAGGCTGGGGGAGGAGCACAGACTCCCGCTACCCGCACTCCGGAGCAGATGGCGCACCAGTTTCAGACTCTAGCAACTTAAACAATTAGAGCAGTTCAGTCGGGTATGGTAGCTCAGACCGGTAAGGGAGCAGCTATGTCTGCCAATGCTTTGTGGAGGTTGGATATGTTCACCAAGTTGTTCACTACTACTTTTGGTGGTACATATTTTGAGGATCCCCAGGATTATTTGGACAGCTGTCATGAGGTTTAACGGAACATGGGGATAGTGGAGACCAATGGGGTTGACTTTGCTGCCTTTTGACTGTCTGGATCTGCCAAGACTTGGTGGAGAGATTATTGTTTGGCTAGACCAATTGGGTCACCGGCTTTGACTTGGGATTAGTTCTCCCAGCTATTTCTGGAGAAGTTTCTTCCTATCACTCAGAGTGAGAACTATCGGAGGCAGTTTGAGCGTCTCCAGCAGGGTTCTATGATTGTCACTCAGTACGAGACCAGATTCATTGACTTGGCCCATCATGCTCTTCTTATACTTCTCACTGAGAGAGAAAGGGTGAGGAGGTTCATTGAGGGACTTATTCAACCTATTCGATTACAGATGGCTAAGGAGATGGGGAGCGAGATTTCTTTTCAGGATGCGGCCAATGTGGCCAGGAGAGTTGAGATGGTTCTGTCACAAGGGAGTGATCAGGAGTCTCACAAGAGGCCTCGTCATTCGGGCAGGTTTAGTGGTGCCTCATTTGGAGCCAGATATTCTTTTGGTAGGGTCGATTCTTCCAGGTCATTTCATTCAGCACTTTAGGCTTTTCACGGTGCACCAGGTGGCCGTGGTTCTCAGATGCAGTATTCTGATCAGTTGCCCTACAGTGCACCACCAGCTCCCATTAGTGCACTGCCGCTCCAGAGTTTTCAGAGTGGCCATTCAGGCCATCAGGGTCAGTAGTCTCAGCAGCCGAGGGCTTGTTATACTTGTGGTGATATGAGGCATATTGCTATATTTTGCCCTCGAGCACCGAGCATCTCTCAGCATTAGGGTTCCCGTGCCATGGTTCAGTTACCGAGTGTTCCACCGCCTGCTCAGCCAGCTATATGTGGAGGTAGAGGTGCTAGAGATGGAGGTAGAGGTATTAGAGGTGGAGGTCAGGCCGCTAGAGGTGGAGGCCAGCCAGCAGGAGGCCGTCCCAGAGATGTAGTTCAGAGTGGTGGGGCCCAGCCCCGATATTATGCTCTTCCATCCAGGCATGAGGCTGAGGCCTCCGATGCAGTTATCACAAGTACTGTTCTAGTTTATAGTAGAGATGTTTCAGTTCTATTTGATCCAAGATCTACATACTCTTATGTGTCATCTTATTTTGTGTCTACCCCAACCCGGTCGTGATGGTGCCCAGCATACTACTAGGCAAGCCCGACCTTGTTACCACAATTCCCGATAATTAAACAGATTTCAGATAATTAACACAGTATATTAAAAGTCTAGAATTACTGATAAAGTGCGAAAATTACCAGAATACATAATATAGTCCCACTAGGACCCGGTGTCATGATCATGAGCCTCTAAATACAGAGTTATAATCCTAATACAAGTCTGTCTAAAAGCTGGAAATACAAAATATAAAGATAGAGATATAAGGGAGAATCTTCGGGTGTGAACGCCATGCAACTACCTCGAATACTCCCGGAGAATGCCTCTGGAACTCTGGTCAAAGCTCACTCAGCCTGTGAATGCCCTGGATCTGTACACAAGGTGCAGGGTGTAAAGTGAGTACTCCGACCCAGTGAGTAATAAAAATAAACACAGTCCAAAGGTAAGAAAACACAGTAAATACACAAAGTAATCTATAATCCAAATATACAGCAATGCATGGAACTGAACAACACTTAAAGATACAAATGCATGAATGCAATGCAATGCAATGCATATGATGGTACATTCCAGTACCCACTGCGGCACACAGCCCGAGCCACCCATAATCATTTATCGTCGACGACGCTCACTGGAGGTGTGTACAGACTCCGGAGGGGCTCCTACAGCCCAAGCGCAATAACAAGCCATCTCGTGGCATCAATCAAGTCCTGGTCAGTCATTGTTACCTGAACAATTTATATCATACAGTGCCATTATTACCACTGTTTCAAGTCACATCATACAGTGTCATTGTTACCACTGTTTCAAGTCACATCACACTGTGTCATTGTTACCACTGTTTCAAGTCACTGCTGCGGCGCGCAGCCCGAGCCACCCATAATCAGTCCAGAAAACATTAAAAGCCCCTTGGGAATTTATAAAATAGTAGTTCTCATCCCGAAATAATATTTAAAATATCATTTGAGTTTTCAAAACTTAGAAATATGGCTGAGTTTGCAAAACAGTATTTAAAACCTTGGACTGAGTTCAACTGATATGCAAAAATATGCTAAAACAGTAATATCGATCCCCGAAGGATTCTACAAATCGGCACAAGGTCCCAAACATGGCAACAACCCCAAATAACATCAATAAAGTATGTGTATCAATCACCAGTATAGTATAAATATCACTCGGGATGGACCAAGTCACAATCCCAATAGTAAACGACCCCGCACTCGACGTAGAATGTGTGTCACGCCTCAATATAGCGTTACGATGTGAAAGTCTGGGGTTTCAAACCCTCAGAGCAGCATTTACATCTATTACTCACATCTAGCCGGCCAAATACTACTCCGCAATGCCCTTTTCTCTCGTATCGACCTCCTCGTGCATCGAATCTGGCCAAAACACAACGAATACATTACAATAGGCTAAGGGAATATAACCCAATCGAAAAGACTCGAAAAATATCGAAAATCACGAAATTTACAAAAACCCGAGCCCCGGGCCCACTTCTCGAAATCCAAAAAATTTTACGTAAATACGATTCTTATCTCGCCACGAGTCTAACCATACAAAAATTATCCAATTCCGACACTATTTGGTCCTTCAAATCTTTATTTTACATTTTTGAAAGATTCCAAGATTTTCTTCCCAAATTTCATCTCAAATCACTAATTAAATGATGAATTCAATGATAGATTCATGTACTCTAACCAAATCTGAGTTAGAATCACTTACCCCGACCAATTTCTTGAAAAACCTTTGAAAAATCGGCAAAATCCGAGCTCTCTAGGTCAAAATATCAAATAAATCTCAAAATCTCGTATTTATAGAGTACCCTCGGATTCCGACACTGCTGACCGCACAAAAATGACCGCGGTCCGCGCAAAACCAGCGGGGTCCGCGTCGAAAATGACCGCGGCCGCGCCAGTTTTGACTGGAGTGACAGGCTTTAGTATTTTAGCCATCACTTTGGCTACAGATGTCCAAATGCCTATTATAATATGTTTCTGAAAACTAGATTCAAAGCTCTACAACTTACGTCTTTAAATCAACCGCACCTTCCTTATAGATACAAAGATATGAGCTTCCGAAGTAGGGTCAGCAACCTGCAGTCTTCACGACTGCGGCCACGGCCACTTTGATGCGGCCAGCGCTAGGCCAGCGCGCCAGCGCGAAAAGGAGCGCGGTCCGCACCACAACTGCTGCCCCCTCCATTTTTCTAAGTTCCGGGGTGTCCGTACTCGCTCAAAACTCACCCGACACACACCCGAGGCCCCCGGGACCTCAACCAAAAGCACCAACGCATTCTAAAAAGTTATTTAACCTCATTCCAATCATCAAAACACCTCGACTAAGATCAAAATCATCAAATCACATCGAATTCAAGCCTATGAATCTCAAGATCTTCCAAATTCCATTTTTTTATCAAAAACCCAACCAAACCACATCCGAATGACCTCAAATTTTGCAGACAAGTCCAAAATGACATTCGAAGCTACAGCAACTCTCGGAATTCCATTCCGACCCTCGGATCAAAAATCTCAACTATCAACCGGAATTCTCCAACATCCTAACTTTGTCAATTCAAGCTAAATTCTACACCGGTCATCACGAAAATATTCCGGACACATTCCTAAGCCTTAAATCATCCCCCGAAACTAACCGAATCATCGGAATTCACATCCGAGCCCTCTAACTCATAAGTCAACATCCGATTAACTTTTCCAACTTAAGCCTTCTTAAAAGAGACTAAGTGTCTCATTTCTTATCAAACCATTCCAATTCAACTTGATTACACAAGATACGGATAAGGAAGTATAAATAAGCTAAAAATGGGGAAAATGGGGCAGTAACTCATGAGACGACGGGTCGGGTCATCGCATCCTCCCTAACTTAAACAAACGCTCGTCCTCGAGCGTACCCAGAGTTTGTTCTAGAAGTCAAACACTTGCTGAATTACCTTGCCTCGCATATACCTGGGGGTGATCCCACGTCACCCTATCTCATATAGGTCCGACAGCACATTGTAACTGAGATTTTTGCAATCCAATCTAGCCCACAACCATAAGACCACATTTCCACTTTTGAAATCCTTCATATGATTAGAATCCCACATTTATGCTGTGAATAAGCCTGAACAAGCTGTAATAACCCATACCTGCAACCTCAGGTGCAATTTCATGATAGAACACATAACTCAAACGCTTGTACTGATAACTCCTAATCACAGCAGCTACACACAACACCCGAATATCGATAGAAAAACTCTTATCAAATAAGGCCTCATCTTACACTTTCATATGCTACCAATGATAACTAAATCACGCGGTAAGCCATAACCATTTCTCATATCAACCATTCATGAAACCACTTCTCCTTTGGAAAATGTTACATCAAATTTCTGAGCCGAAGCTCGATATTATCCTTCCAACATGCTGAAATTTAACCCATTCATATTTATTAATGATCACACTAATCTCTTCTAATCCAACACACTACTCTAGTGACCTGACACATCAATATAGGCCTAAGCCACAACTCGCACAGTACGCACGCCAATAAGCAACAGTCCGATTATACTAAATTCATGAAAATGACTCAAATCAAAGAGTTGTACCACAAGATCACTAGTACCACCACAACACAAGGATGAGAACACGTCTCATTTCATAGAAACAGAACACCCAAATCTAACCCGGAAGGTCATATCTCCACATAGTTTCGCTTCCATGCGTGACCATATCCAGACACTAGTTCACATGAGACGCCCCAAGTCACCATGCTCAAAACCATCAACCAAGCGCAATTTGATATCTAGTACTACCAATAAATCACCATACCCACAGAGAAGTACATGATACGATTCTATACCAGTACACCTCAATATTGTACCATCCGGCTACCCCAGAAAGGGAAAATATCTCAAAGAAGGGAGTCGCTTTGAAAGTTCCACAAGTATCACCCCAACGATATGCTATGAGCTCGTTAATCACAGTGGAACCAAGATACATGAATAGAATAATAATAACCGGCTCTTCTATAGCTCACATTGACATCAACTTCACGAGCAACTTAGTTTCCAACAACATAATCCACCTGACTCGGTCACAGACCTCCAGTCCATGCATATCATATATAAGCAATCCAACAAGTACACATGTATATGCTAACTGAAACAAGATTCTCCTGCTCCTAGACTGGCATAAATAACACAATATATCGTAGGCATGATCAAACTGCGTTGTCATAGCTCAAATCAGCAAGTTAACATAGAATTAGTAATTACCAAGTTTGTTCTGGAATTTAGCATCTTGGAAATCTCAAGTATAGTCCAGATAGTTTTTAACAGAGTTACGAATAAGAGAAACATTATACCTTTAAGTTCAATATCCCACTCTAGGCATATCATAGCTTACGCATCTTCTGAGCATGAATATCGGCTCGGTGCTTGCACACAGGTTCAAACCTCACATATATTCGCGCTCACAGCGTATAGTTATCAACATCAATTAGTTCGTCTAGTGCATCCAATGATTTAGGTAAAAATACTCTCCTTAACATGCCACAATCCCGAAATAGTATATTTTAAGAATTCCCCGTCCCCAAATTCATAGATCACATAAATCACCGTAACTGATCACAACCTCAGCGCCCAAATGACTGACACATCCCTCAAGTATGATCATCCACAGATAATTATTTTCTACAATACATAACAAGATCGAAATATCGGTAGTCGAGCAACCAAGTGAGTGTTGTAATACCAATAGACATTCGTTGGTTAAAATATAGTACGCACCCTTCTCAGGTCTTACCGAGCAGTTATAACATTCAATTTAAATATTGTAAGCTGATTATTCTATCCAGAATTTATGACCTTCCCTTTAAGAATGAACTGCCACCTCGCACATGAAAATATTAAACATGTACCATACACCATGTCTATCATGCCATCTTGTTGTAAACACAAAATCTCATTAGAATTTCTGGGCTATAGGAAAATTACGTTCCGGCAGTTAGAAATCTTCTATTTTCTCCCATTTAGGAGGAGTTCATAATATATAATATGTTCTGCGCACCGGTAGAAGATATCCGGCTCGAACCATGGTAAAAACCATCGAGAAAACTTTCAAATCTGTTCGCACATAACCAAGCTATCGATACGAGGCAAAGGATACTTGTTCTTCAATGTTACTTCATTCAATTGCATGTAATCAATGCACATTCTCATTTTCCATCCTTCTTTTTCACAAATAAGACTGGTGCACCCTAAGGTGACATACTAGGCCGAATGAACCCCCTTATTTAGGAGTTCCTGAAGTTGCTCTTTCAATTCTTTCAACTCTGCAGGTGCCATACTATATGGCAGAATAGAAATGGGTTGAGTGTCCGACACCAGGTCAACGCCAAAATCAATATCCCTATCCGGCGGCATGCCCGGCAGGTCTACAAGAAATGCATCAGGAAAATCCCTCACAACTGGAACATAATCAATACTAGGAGTCTCAGCTCCAACATCTCGCACAAAAGCTAGATATGATAGACAACCCTTCCCAACCATACACTGGGCTTTCAAGAAAGAAATTACTCTACTAGGAACATAATCAGTCATACCACGCCACTCGATCCTCGGAACACCCAGAATAGCCAAAGTGACTGTCTTAGCATGACAATCTAGAATAGCACGATACGGAGATAGAAAACCCATGCCCAGAATAACATCAAAGTCCACCATACTCAATAGCAATAAATCAACTCGAGTCTCTAGACCCCCAATAATCACACCACCTGACCGGTACACACGGTCCACAACAACAGTATCGCCCACCAGGGTAGATACATAAATAGGTAGAGAAAGAAACTCTCAGGGCATACCCAAATAATGAGAAAAATATAAGGACACATAAGAATAGGTGGAACCGGGATCGAATAATACTGAGGCATCTCTGTGGCAGACTGGAACAATATAGCTCTTAACCGTGCAATCAACTTAATTAATAGCAAACTCCCCAACTTGGATCAAAGCCATATATAAAAATGCACTCAATAAATCATAACGCACATACTCTATTGCTGCCGTAATACCATAGTGAGATTAAACTCACTCCTTCATAAGCTTGTGGAAACACAAATCATCTGGAATTTTAACTCTTTTGCAATTCTTGTATTCACGCACACAACAGTTAAGCCCACTCTCTAGGCGACCAAATTTTTACTAAGTCCCAATTTTTTCAAAAATTTTGGCAGAGTCTCCTTTGTAATTGGGCTCATCCACCTGCTAGAGAATCACCAAAACATCCTAACAACACATCCACAACTTAACAAAGCATCACAATGTATATCAACAACATTAATCTCAATATTACATGTATTATATTATCAAAATTGATACATGGACATGTATTGCACCTATTTGAATCATAACACGCAGAAAATACCTTTTAATCCTCCATTATTGGGCTATTCAACCAAGTAAGAACATTTTCTTTCCTTAATGTTTTTGACCTTCAAGGTGGGCTCCTCGACTCATAGATTTCGTCATAATACATTTACAGAAGCGATCTCAGCTTCCAGACTTATCTAACTAGTATGACAAATAGTTTCCCCTTATAAGCCAATTACCCATTAGCTTTACCTTTAGTTAATATTTTTGTATACCTTCCACTATCATACACATTACACAATCACTTAATCTTCCTGAGTCTAACTCATAACGTAACATGAAATTTACTTTACTCCAAATAGGAGACATGGAAAGATTCTTCACGCGCCCATAACTCGGGGCTACACACCCTATCACAATGGAAATCATACACTCAATAGTTCATATATCATTCAGTAGACCTCTCTCGTCACTTCCAGGTCATATAGATACATCTCGCAGTACTAACATACTCATCACGTAGCTATCCAGCGATCATTCCTACTAATAGGGACAATACCGGACATATAAGTTCAAAACACTTGCTCGCACAATTAGAACCTTGGTGCTCAAGCCATAGGCAAAGATTCGGCCTCAAGTCCTCCAGACTTACCCAACATCAACTCACAGAGACCACGTCTCACCCCTCGATTGGGGAATTACTAGCCATCAAGGAACATCGAATACATATGAACACATGGAAGGAATCGTAAGAGTTACTTTTCAAGCTGAATCAAGTACGCACGATAAGAATTTCAAAAATATGAAGTTTTTCCTAAAGGTTCTGCAGCCTCTCGAGGATAAATACATACGTCTTCGTACCAATCCGCGAGACTCTACTAAACCGGCTCATGACTCGCGAGACCAAGTAACCTAGGCTCTGATACCAACTTGTCACGACCCCAACCCGGTCGTGATGGCGCCCAGCACACTACTAGGCAAGCCCGACCTTGTTACCACAATTCCCGATAATTAAACAGATTTCAGATAATTAACACAATATATTAAAAGTCTAGAATTACTGATGAAGTGCAGAAATTACCAGAATACACAATATAGTCCCACTAGGACCCGGTGTCACGATTATGAGCTTTTAAATACAAAGTTATAATCCTAATACAAGTCTGTCTAAAAACTGGAAATACAAAATGTAAAGATAGAGATAGAAGGGAGAATCTTCGGCTGCGAACGCCATGCAGCTACCTCGAATACTCCCGGAGAATGCCTCTGGAACTCTGGTCAAAGCTCACTCAGCCTGTGAATGCCCTGGATCTGCACACAAGGTGCAGGGAGTAAAGTGAGTACTCCGACCCAGTGAGTAATAAAAATAAATACAGTCCGAAGGTAAGAAAA
>MU773996.1:0-23696 GCA_026770625.1 Nicotiana glauca
TCAGTAACAAGGATAGAACTTTACACGTTCTTTAATGATTACCTAAGTTTGATGAGGTATTTATCAAATAGTGTCGATCTAAAGGATTACACGTTTAAGAATCACCTATGTAAGTGCGAAGTGGAAGCCGCTTCAATGAGAATTCTGTAAGGCCAATTCTCTACGCACTTATAAAATCAGGCAGTGTTCATGGCTAAAACGAACACAACAATGAGAACCAATAGACGGTTAAGGGTTGGTTGTGTGACATATGGTTGTCTAGGTATATACCAAAGTTCGACGGTTCAAAGATATCAAATCTACCGATTGACCGAGTATATCCGACATATGTTCACCACGGAAAGTTTAAAGGGAAACCTACTTATCAAGATACAATTAATCCTTACTTGCAAAATCATATAGCTTTCATCTATGATCTTTCTTGATACAGTCATTCCCATTCATGTGGGGGATTGTTGGACTTTAAGCCATTGGGCTTTAAAGTAGAAGTAGTGTGAATTGAAATTGAGGGAAATAAAATGGAGGGAAAATGAAAATTTGAAGAAGTGAACTTTTGTCTTGCACTTTGTCCCTCATTGGTGAGNGTCGCTCGCTCGCTCGGCTTCGGCTTCGGCTTTGGATTTGGATTTATCAATCGATCGATAAGATTATTTTTGGACAAAATTTATTTAATTATTTAATAATTAATTAAAATGTCAAATCATTGGTGAAAATACGTTCAGAGGGCCTCGCAGGCCGTGGTTCTGCCAGATTCCGAGAGCCCCTCTGGCCGCGGTTCTGCCGCGATCGCGGTAGAACCGCGGCAGGCAGCGTATTTTCAGAAAAGGCACCTTTTCCAGACACCTCTTGTAATATTTGCCTATAAATTCTGAGGTAAGGCTGCATTTTCTACATACGAAAAACACTCTAGAACTTCTTTCTTTTTGAATATACTGCATCCTAATTCGCAGTCTCTCTCTCTCAAACTCGTAATTGTGATTTTGCTCCGTTTTTTGAGTTCGTTGGTATCCTGCAGTTTGTATTGCCACTGTTGCAGGAAGGTTTATTCCGTTTTATCCTGGGAGGATTTAATCCATTACCTTGGCAACGTGTGAGGGGGTTAAAATTCCTTAAGGACACACAAGAAACTTGTGGACTCGGAATATTTCTTATTCTCTACTATTTTCAGATTTCTTTAATTCTCCTACCAGTTTTTTTTATTTTTCGTTTAGCACAGATTCGCTAACAGTTTCTTCATGTCCAAGCACAATGCAGAGGGGACAGAGTCACTGGATGGAGAGCAGAACAATACAGGGGCTAGAAATTAGGAACATGCACATAGAGAGAAGAACAAAGGATGGAACAAAGGATGGAACAAAGAGGGCACAAAACGGACAGAGTCCAAAAGAAAAAATGGATAGCAACAGAAAGGATAGAGGGGAACGAAGAGAACACAGTCAAATAACACAATTTCATTGTCATTTTACTGAGTCTCTGCTACCATCCATGTAAAATTCCATTAAAATCGGTTCATAGTTGTAGCTTCATCATCGTTTTTCATATAAAAACAAGTCACCAAAACCAGTAAAACCCAGCTACCAATAGCTTGCTGTCCAGGTTCTCATGCCGTAAGTTTCGAGTTTTTCAGCGAAATTTCCGGTGGTAGCATTCGTTGGATTCATCATTGGTAAAGAGTTGAAGTCTGTCCTAGGCGTCGTACGAGGATCCGTTCCAAGCTCATCCATCCTAGTGAATTTTGTGGTTAACAATATCGATTGAGGTCTAATTCATTCCTATCTCCTTTTAATTTCAGATACATGGTTAATGACATGAGTTTGGAGATTGCATTATTAATTGTTGATTGTTTGAATATATTTAGATTAGTTTTAGTTATCCTACCCATTATTGTTGGAAAAAAACTTACAAACAATAATAAATAAAACTAAAGAGCAAATAGGCTAATAAGGTGGTGTCGGCCAAACTTAAGGAAGGAGAATAGGTTGCACTTGACGTAAGAATAAAGTGGGAATTGAGCATAAATGGATCTATGTTATTTTAATGTTGATTTTATCGTTGGGCCGCTAATAGCATATTTAGGCCGACCACATTGGGATAGAAAAATTTTAGGTCTTGACTTTTATTTCACTACAAGCGAGAGGTCGTCCCTTTAGTTTATTGTTTTATCCGGGAAATGCAATGAGGAATTTGTAAATATTTTGTTAGGGGAATGCCCCGAAGTAAATATAAAAAGATGCCAAGACAACTCCATCATGAAGGCATAGTTTAGGACAGTTCGATTTATTTTGTTATTTTCTTCTCCTTTCCTTATTAGGTGGGGATGATCTCGAACATCGTTTTGTGCTTATTTTCTTTTTTGTGTGTTTTGTCTCAATTCGAGTTTCTTAAAAGGCAACTTGATCAAGTATGCAACCGTACAATTTATAGAGTTCGGGGAATGCCTAATACCTTCTACCTGAGTCACCCCTTACTCGAAATTTCTGATGCAGACTATGTTTTAGAGTCTAAATGTATTTTAAAAGAAAAAATATTTTTAAGCAGTGACTTGACACAACGAAACCAAATGTCAAGTGGCGACTCTAGAGAAATCTTTTGAACACAATATTTTGTCATTTTCTAATTGAAAATCTTTTGAGCTTTAAATTTCTTTTATCTATTTTAGTGGGTTAAGGTGAAAAAAGGGGTGTGACAACTTTAGCTACTTTGCTAGAGAGTTACAAATTCGAGCTACTATTTGATATTGTTGGATTTTTGGGATATTCAATTGAGGCATTTTTGTGCTTTTGTTTCTTTTATGTTTTTATACTTTGTTGCTTAGTTGCTAATAGATTATGCGTTTACTGCTTTCGTTATCTGTTACTGCTTTATAACCGTCATCATTTGCATAACCATGAGTCATTCTTTCTGCAACAAGTCCTCGTAGTATGCATCGCGTACATGAACCTTTGTCGAGTCATCTTTATTTTAGGAGGGGGAGTTGTCGGACATATGGATTGGTTAGAAAGCTTGAGCAGCCATCATCGATCATACGCTCCCCCGAATTATCTTTGTTAGTGAACCCCAAATGTAAGTCAGCCCTTAGGTCATTCTTATTTGCATCATGTCATTAAGACCTAGCATGGCCCGTTATCAGGCACCGTATCCTTTTGCAGGAAACCTGTCCAAACTATAAATAATAGGCCCGCCGATCAATCATCCTATGTGCTAAATCTTGCATCTTTGAAGGTAAAAATGTTATTTGGCAGAGTGATGTTTGGGAAAGAACGGTGGGAAATGAAGTACGAGAGAATGTTAATAGTTTTATTTATCACTTTTGATTTTCTTGTCCAACTTTCTAAAAGATAAAACCCAAAAAAGATTTTACACTTTCTTACCATTTTTCAAAAAGGTAAAAAATAAATTCTCTGAATGAGTTGATTTTTCTAAAATTTTCTCCCATTCCCAATCCAATTGAATAACGGGGGTCTAATCCTCACTAAATGTGAGAAACGTAGGCAACGTTCATCTGATTCGGCCCCATTTTTTAAAAAGCCAAAAATATTTTCCTTTAATTCTTTCTTTAGGAGTCTTTCTTTTAGACATCAAATTCAAATTAAAAAAATATTTTTTTTCCTTCTTTAAAACTTCTTTAGAAGCCTTTCATTTGAAAATAAAAAAAAAAATCCAAAATATTTTCATTCTTATTCAGAAGTTTTTCTTTTGAAAATTAAAAAGAAAACGTGAAATCAAAAAATTCCTTTCTTCTTTGGAAGTCTTTCTTGCAAAAATTTCAACAACAAAAAATCAAAAATATTTTCTTACTTTAGGCATTTTCATTGTCTGATTTTTGCATATGAAGAGAAGAAAAAAAAGTTAGTTTATTTAGTCTATTCCCGATCTTTCAAAATTAGGCTTGACTTGATTCTCACCTGATTTGAGGTACGTAAGCAACCTTCATCAGGTTCGATCTCCTTAAAAGAAATAAATTAAAAAAAAAAGGTTTTACAAAATAAAGGTTGACTTGTGACAAGTTTGTAGTTGAACAAATACATTTCGATTTTATTTAACGAAAAGCAATCTTGGCTGGAAATAATAATTCAAGTGCTTTCAAGAATACACCCATCTTCTTTCAATCCATCATCACATCAAAAGATAACATAGACCAACAGTCATTTCCCTTCATGCCCTGACCCTTTGAACACTTTAAGGTCTTGATTAATAAAGATGATCCAACGACCTGATTCAACATGGAGGATATTAGTGCCCTTTTGGTCTCAAATTCCAACAATATCCTATGACCTTGCCCAAGGGACTCAAGAATGGTTCATATCTCAATCCTTTCTCGTGCCAAAGGAACTTGTTTGTTGGTTTAATTTGGTCATACTTTGGAATAGACCGATTCAATTAGGGATTTTGGATCGTTTTTTTCTTGTCTTGTTCAACCCCCGTGTTTTTTTCACGTTTCTCTCTTAAATGGAATCTTCTACCCTTTCCCCATTGTTATTGCATTTTCTCATTTCATTCAATATAGTTCACCATTTTCTACCCTAATAAATGTGACATGCGTCTTGACCAGTGCCAAGGTTTGGACATCAGCACAAGCTTTCATACAATGAGTCAATAGATAATGAAGTTTTAAGGAAAAAGATGACAACAAATTGCACATTCAGGAATAGACAAGTTTTTGAGCTAATGATACGCACCTCTAGGACTTAGTGAAGAGAGAAATTCAGAAGCGGAGTTTGAAGTAATTTTAGTTCTATCCCTATGATGGTCCAGGTGAAATTATTGTGAAACATGCTTTGAGTTGACATTTTTAGAGTTGAAAAGATGAAAGGTTATCTTTCGGAATCCAAACACTAATACCACTTAACAGCCCTTTGAGCCTAAATATGTTCGTTTTTCATTGGCAACTCTCTTTTGGAATCAAGTGTCTTCCAAGGTTTAAAATGGTCCACGTTTAAAATTCATTATCCAAGGGGAAAAACAAGGCGAAATGAAAAAGAGAAGAAAAAGAAAGAGTGTTGATACTCAATTTTTTCTAAAAAATAATTTTTAATTGCCTATATACCCTCAAAATCATGCATTGGTTTCAATTAGTACTTTTCCACAATTTTCCTACTATTTTATTTATTTGTCCAGTATTTATTTCCTAATAAATAATTACAAAATTGCATCACAAATGATTTCAAATTTTTTTATGGATCTAATTTATTATTTATGATCTCATTAAGTCCAAATTATTCCATAAATAGATAATTTGGCACCTTTTGGCTATAATTGCAATAACTTTAAAATTATAGCCCATGCATATAATTTCGTAATTTTTACCAGAAATTAGTCCTTTATATTTTTAAATGCTAAATAATCATTTTTCAAAATATATCTATGCATGAAATTTATTTTTTATAATTATCAATTATTTTATAAATTATTTTAACTAATATATTTGGGTATTTAACAACTAGCCATTTTATTATTTCAATTGCAGCCTATGTAACCAACCCAAAGACCTAACCAAACTAGCCCATAACCCCAAGGTCCAAACCCCTACCTAACCCGACTCAATTTTTGCTGAATCCTGGCCGTTGATCAATTTTGATCAATGGCCCGGATTAAACCTTGCCTTAATTAACCTAAGTAACCCCTTCCCCAAACCTTTCTAACCTAATTCATTTCCCACCTTACACCGTCGTCACCTAATCCTCTCTTCTCTCGAAACTCTCTCAACCTCAACCTTAATCTTCAAACGCCGTCACTCATCTATGGCTATCTCCGGTGGCTTCTCACCACCTCCCAGGACTCTAACGGACTCTCTCATGTTAACATTTCCATCTCCAGGTCCCTCAAGGGACCAGAGCTAGTCGACTTGCATCTATGTTTCCTCTCTCGCCTGTTTCAGGCCATTCCAATGTGATTCCGAGTGAGATCGTCCTATATTAGCTACGATCTATGGTTTTCTAAGCAGGTTTCTTCACCTCTCAATGGTTCTCTCTGAAACTCTGATTTCTTTTCTAAACCTCTTAAATTTGTACAGATCTAAGATGATTTGGGTTTGTTTCATGTGATTTTTACAACATCCTTAAGATTCTTTACAAGAGTCATGTGATTTTCGAGTGATTTTCATCTTTTCCTAAAATTAGGATTTTCGGAATTATTTTTTAAAATTTGTTTGATGATTTTTTGTGTCTAAACTTCTGCTTCTCATATATTTTGACTAATTTTTATGAGTCTGCTACAACCATAACTCACTTGTACCAAAAGCCCTAATTTTTGGGGTTCTTCATTTGGTTTCTGAATATTAGTACATCTGATTGTGTTCTTGCTTTATGTTCTTATGATTTCCCGTAATTTTCTTGTCCTAATATGCTTCTACTGAATTTCTTAGTTCGACCTTTCAATGATTTTATATGCTTGTGTTCGTTCTGACCACTCATGTTAAGACTTGTATATTTCTCCTTGAATCAATGTCGTTTAACTATGTGTTTTGTCAAAGCTATGTAAAATCCTGACTATTCATGTTCTACCTTATTTTATATGTTCAACATGCTGACTCTTTCATGACTTTCTGAACCCTTTATTAATCTGAATCCCTTATTTTCTGGTTTAATTTGAACACTTTCCATTTAACTCCTGATTCTTACCTCTCATTTCGATTTGACTGAACTGGTTGCCTTAATTATTTTCCCTGCCTTGTTTGTATGTCGCTGATTATTACTGATTTGTTTCCTTAATTAAGCTTCTGTTCATTTACTCCTAATTACCTACTCGATAATATACCTTACTTGATTATTTTCCTTAAATACTTATCATGATTTTACCGTTGATTTAATTGTCCCTTGATTAAGGGAAGATCTTGCTGATTTACATGTGACTTCCTTGATTTGCTACTTAATTGATCTCTTAGCTTATTTGTTAAGTTTTTTGATTACTATATAAACCTCCCCCCTTATATTAAGTTCACAAGAATGAACATTAGTTCAAAAAACACTACTTCTTACACTCTAAAGTTCTCTTTCTCTGCTGCTACTTGTGATACTTGATGATTTAGCCGGTCGAAAGCCAATGC
The DNA here is from genome assembly GCA_026770625.1 of Nicotiana glauca. NCBI lineage: Eukaryota > Viridiplantae > Streptophyta > Magnoliopsida > Solanales > Solanaceae > Nicotiana > Nicotiana glauca. The sequence continues at coordinate 7,046 of MU773996.1, forward strand.
TAGATATTGGAACTTCATTTGCTTTACATTTTGCACCATTTTCTTCAACTGGTATGTCTCTAATAAAGTTTTTGGAATCCAACCTTACGTGTTATCATTCCTGCACTAGTTCATCAGTTATGAGTTCAACTTGTATTCCTGCCTACTTTTTTGCTCAGCATATCTAAAATTTGCATGTTCAATGTATTCTTTAATTCTGCACTCTTTCTTTCTTGCTTCTTTGAATAGCATGTCTAAAATTATATCCTGTTCAATGTATGCACTCTTTCTTGCTTACCTCTTCACCTAGCATGTCCAAACTATATGTTTAATCCTATTCAAGATAGGCCAACTGTTATCTATGTCCTGACTATTTACTGAGTCTCTAAGATCCTAAGTGTTGCATGTAGTTTGTGACTATATGTTTCTTCTATCCCTATCCATGTAACCGAAGATGATTCTTATGTGCCACAATCCTTTTATACCCATGTGAAGTTCTATTTGTTAAGTGTTCTGAATGTCTCTTCTGACCAATTGATTGTCTACTGCTTGATACTCTTCTCAACTATCTTTTACCACTAAGTTATTTCCTGTTTCTAAAAAACTTTTCTACTTCTGAAGCCATCTCTATACTATTTTCTAACCAAACTATGTTATACACTCTCACATTACTCCTAGAATATTAGGTTCTGCCCCTCTGGCATGTGTACTACCTTGAGATCCTTGAGATCTCTCTGACTTTGGCATGTCAGAGTTGGCCTTTCTACACTGCACCTAAATCAGTTACTTTTTAGAAAAGGTCTTGGTGTGAGCACTGCTCGGGATCCTTGAGGTCCTTAGGGAACTCTGACACACCTAGACATGATACTGTCTATGGAACTTTGGCATTTGAGGATATTGGAGGCTTGGGAAGTCTTTTGGGCCTGCTTCAGGCTCCCTATAGTTAACTTCTTCTTTTTATTTATTTGTGTATGTAATTTATTCAGCTGGTCTGTAATCATTATTTATTAACAACATTGGGGTGATTAGTAAAAAGGGTTGGGTAGTTAGTTATCTGTTGGGTAACTCGGGTAGATACCATGCCTATATGATTGTATTAATGCATTTGCTATGTTTGCTTTGCTTTCACAATATTAGAAATCATGCCTATAGGATCTACATGACTTCAATAATATAAATCATGTCTATAGGGTTAAAGTCAACTTTATAATTAGATATGATACCTATAGAGTGTAAAGTGATTAAGTTCAGTTTCTGTTACAGTGTGTATTTACATTCGTCTCACTAGAAATCATGCGTATAAGTTCGAAAATCAGTTCTTAACAATTAGATACTATCCCTATAGGAATTAAAATTAGTTCCAGTAGAAATCCAGCCTATAGAACTTAAAAATCAGTTTAGTTAAACAAATCAGTTTAATTCGTGTTAGTTCATTCTTAATTGGTTTAATCAATTGTCCGCTTCTTTAAATGAGTTTTCAAACACTGCCTTAATTTACTACCGCTATAAAGCATGTTTATAGGATCACACGTGTATGTTTAAAACTATTCGCTATTTGACTGCATCAATGTAGATATCATGCACTTAGGATATCACTGTTCTGCATTTAGACAAGCCTATTGGGCGATTTAAATTCTACAACTCTGAAACCATGGTTTGTTATTTAAAACTGTTCAGATTTAACAAGTTTAAATCACTAGGAAAGCTAAATAGAATTTTGACACTTTGTCCTAGTTCAATATTGTATAATCCCTGCTCACCTAGATACATGTTCTAGGATTTTCTCTTAAGTACTTGACTGTTATTTGAAGACGTGCATCTACTTATTATATCTGTGGAGGTGATTGTGAGCCTGTAATTTGTTCTCTTTAAATGCGGTCCTACTTGTTCTTGACTGATACCTAGATTTTTATCGCTTAAAACCTTAGGAAGGTCTAGAATTGTCCAAATGTAGAGGTCCTAAAATACCTCCAGGGCCACGAGGAAGGGACGGTTAGCGCACACATAGGACATTTTCAAGTTTGCTAGAGCACTTTAGGATATGACCAAGGGGAGGAAATTGGGTAGTAGGGTATGATGAATACGCGCTAATTTCACGCATAGACCCTCATTGAGGAGTGATTATCGGGCATTACGTGAAGTGATCATGTAGGCTGACCAACCTAGGACCCCTCCTTCCTAAATTCTCAATGTTTAAACTTTACTCTTCTCTATGCAACTTGTTCAAATCTTTCCTTTTTATCTCATTGCTTGAGTCATACAATGTCCAAAACATGCCTTTATGTGCAAGAACGTGTTTAAACTGTTTAGCTGTTAAAGGACTAATTTATAAGTATAAGTTTGGTCGGGACCCACCATTGTGGACCGAGAGGAATGCCTAACACCTTCCCCTTAAGGTTATTTTGAGCTCTTACCCTAAATCTCTGGTAATGTAAACTAATCTAAGAGTTAATCGCTCTAGGTTCCCTAACGCATCATAATCCGTTAGGTGGCGACTCTTCAAAACTCAAATTCCCAAAAGGAAATGAGTTATTTCCCCCATGAATGTCGAAACCCAGACTTCCCCGTCAAAAAGGAACAAAGGGGCACGACAAAGAGAAAAGAAAAAAAAAGAGAAGAAAAAGAGAGATCCTCATACCATGTAACTTTTTGAACTACGTTTGACCTGATTTTTGTTACCACAAGCCTTGCGGTTCGGTCCCATCAATTAAAATATATTATAGTCCCACAAAGCCAAAATTGGGCAGTGTTTAGAAATTCCAGAAAAGAAGAAAAAAAATTCAAATTCTCTTGTTTCAAAAACTGGGGCAAAGTTTGTAGAGTGGATTCCAAAAGTTGTAAATAAAGTAATCTTGTCATTAGAATTTTGAGCCTCCATGTCCTTTCTTTCTCACCCTATCCAATAACAATAACAACTACTACAACTAACCCAGTTTGATCCCAACATATGGGGTCTGGGGAACTACCTAATACAGGTAGAGAGGCTGTTTCCAATAGACCCTCGGCTTAGGAAAGGCAAGAGGAAGAAGAGGGAAGCAAGGAAGGAAAACACTATCCAATAATAGCAACACAAATACAATACCTGAGATGAACAAAATTACATACCGTAATAAATATCAAAGAATATGATGGGAAATGCATGTTACTAAGCCTATCGGTGAACACTATAAACTTTCTACTAACCTTCTCATCTTATCCAAATGCCTTAATTATGGCTCAAATAAAAGTCCTTATCGGATCGACTCCTGAAAATGCCAAGTCAAGGTTGTTATCAAATTATCAAGCTTTTGGTGGAAATCAATAACAATAGAAGAGAAATTCAGTTTACCAAACTAAGTCAAAATTAAAAGTGGCAATGAATAAGAGCAAAGAGGAAAATGAAAGAGATTTGCTAGTGAAAATCTTTCGAGGCACCACAAGTCGAAATGGTGAGATATGTGTGCAACAAATATCTTTGATGAAAACATGAAACATCCGCAGCACGTTTGGAGGAACAAAGTAGACCAACACTTTAACATCAAGCAAGGATTTGATGAGTCAAAATATTTTAAAAGATGGACAATCAAGTTATTGGTCTAAATGCATGTCACATTCTGTTGCTTTATTCTTCACTTATAATCTCTCTTTTTTCTCCGTGGAATCTCTCTCATCATACGCCACTCTCTTGATTTCTACTTGTGCATTTGTTGTTGTTCTTCTTTTTCTCAAGACAAGCAAGAAAGAATTTTCAAATTTGCCACCCCAAATTAGTAAAGGAGATGATCAGTTTGAAAACCTAAGTGAAAGAGATAATCAGTTCGGTAATCCAAGTAAATGAAAATAACTTGTTTGGCAATTCATGTCACGACCCAAATCGAAAGTTCACGACAGAAATCCGGTGCCTTACTCAATCGAGTACCAACATAACATATCTTTCTTATTGTAATGTCATTGGTAACTAGGCCAACATGGCCACAACTCGTAATGTATAACTATAAGTGGGAAAGCACTATATCAATGAACCATCTTTCTTAAAACATGAATACATATGGGCCGTCAAGGCCTCCGACATACTGTACAAAATGAACCTCTGTCGATAGAGATTCTAAGAGTATTTGCCATCAAATGGGATAAGGTACTAGCATACCCATAAGTTTGTAGCAAAATTCTACCACGATGACTAGTAGACTTGGCTGCACTCCGAATGAGGTGGAGTCTTATCGATCCTTTGCTGAATGCTAACCTCATCTACTAGGAGGGCTTGTCAAACTAATTGTCTATACCTGCATGTATGAATGCAGCGTCCCCAAAAAAAGGACGTCAGTACGAATAATGTATCGAGTATGTAAGGCACATAAATAAGTATATAAAAGACATGGAAGAAACATGGAGTAAATGACTCAACCTATAAGTCTGGATAACTCTGTAAATCATGAAATATTTATAGTGTCATGCATATGCGTATGAATGTCATGTCGTGCATAGGTACATGTGTTCATAACATCATCAAGCCTATGAAGGCATCCCATCATATCACCACTATATGCAAATTATCAATGTATACCAGTTGATCAGGTAGTGGTGCGTATATAACGTCGTAACCTTTTCCCATATCCCATATATACATGTATATAACGTCATCTGTTTATGGGTCAATGCACATGTATAAATGAATGCAATGCATGAGAAGTACATCAATAAAATATTTTGGAATGCCATAAGACCATTATATCTTTGAGTAATATCATGAAGTAAAAAAATTTCAACTTACGTATTTTTCTGAGACCATGAACATAAGATGTAATAATAAGATGCGTGAAAATTCAAGAACATAGGCACCTTTAATACTTCTACGAATAGAGTCATTTATGGAAGTTGTGCATTTGCTCGTTTCGTTTGTGTCGTATAGATCATGCGAAAAGGAAAGAAGGGATAGCCTTAACATACCTGAACCGGTTCTCTTGACAATCCCTCTAACATATGACAATCGCGACAAAACACGTGATGGCAAGATTGAATTAGGAAAAATTCCGTGTGATATTCTTGAGAAAATTTTTACCGTGCTCTCTTAGAATTACAAACCTCGTTGCTATTACGCAATATAATTTCATATGAAAATTCTTGCTGAAGATCCGTTACTTAGAAGATGTAAGTGTCTTCATTTGTGAATTAAAGAGAGGATAACATAAAATCATCTGTTAATGAGGCAAGAAGGCCTCTTATATTTAGGGTTTGTGGGCCCCACTTAAATAATGACTAAGACACAAGAAGAATTCTCTTAATTCCACCTTATAACATAACATCCTTAGTCACATTTAGGCTTCATTAACTTCACACATGCTTCCACGTTAGGGATATTAATTAACCTTATCCAAAAAAAACTAATTGATTAGTTAATCTTCCACAAAATCACTAATTACCTAGTTATTTATATAATTAAGAATTATCTCAAATTACTTAAAATACTACCAAATTTTAATACACCTTATACACCTCAATATCATGGTCATATGGTACCTTGTATGCACTAGTCCTTAAATACGGGGTATTGTAGCTTGGACCGTATTTTATCTCAAAATGTCAAACTTCGACGAAATTCATTTTCTTCGATTTGCTTACCCTCTCACCTTTACGAATTTACTCATCACTTGTTTGAAATAGAATAATTCTTATAACATCAAAATAATCTCATTCCCGAACTTACGTCGATTAACTTAGGACGAAACTTTAACATACATAAATACGGGATGTAACCTCTCATTTCCGAGCTTCCATCAATTTACTTATGGCGTACTTTCACGTACAAAAACATGGGGTGTAACAATTCAACTGAAAAGAATGAACTAATTTTAGGAATTTGAGTGAACTAATAGGAATAAGCTTGGTCGCATCCCATGGGCGAATAACTTTGGACCTTCTTTAAAACTCATGCGAATCAACCCTCGCAAACCAAGTCAAACAACAATGTTCAAAAGTCACCTTACAAGTTACAAGTTTGCCACAAGTAAACCAATTTTTTATATATAAAAAATAATTCACATGATTGTTTAATTGAAGCATAGGTTGTTTGAGAATCTCATTACCCCTAGGTGTTTTTCTAGTTGAGAAGATCATTATCTCCTACGAATTTTTCCTAGTTGAGAAGAATCATACCTCCTAGGAATTCCCCCTAGTTGAGAAGAACTTTATCTCCTAGGCATACCCTTAGTTGAGAGGAGTCTTTAGCTTTCTTTAAGTTCAGGGCCCTGCCCGAAAAATAGAGTCGTATATTAGTTTTTCCTGAGTTGTCAGTTTTGTTTTCTTAAGTTGTTAATCTTTAGCTTTCTTTAAGTTAAGGGATCCCGCCTGGAGAATAGAGTCAGTTTTTAATTTTCTTAAGTTGTTAATCTCTAGTTCAGGGGTCCCGCCTGGAGAATAGGACCACTTTTAGTTTCCTTAAGTTATCAATCTTTAGTTTTTTGCGAGTTTTGGGGTCCCACCTGGAGAACATGGTCAGTTTTTAGTTTTCTTAAGTTATTAATCTTTAGCTTTCTTTAAGTTCAAGGATCCCGCCTAGAGAATAGGGTCACTTTTAGTTTCCTTAAATTGTTAATCTTTAGTTTTCTTAAGTTCATAGGTCTTCCCTAGAGAATAGGGTCAGTTTTTAGTTTTTTAAGTTGTTAATATTTAGTTTTCCTAGAGTTCAAGGGTCCCACCTGGAGAATAAGGTCAATTTTTAGTTTTCTTAAGTCGTTAATCTTTAGTTTTTCTTAAGTTCAGGGTCTCCGCCTGGAGAATAGGGTCTGCTTTTAGTTTTCTTAAGTTGTTAATTTATATTTTTTCTTGAGTTCAGGGGTACCACCTGGAGAATAAGACCGGTTTTTTCTTTCCTTAAGTTTTTACTCTTTAGTGTTCCTTAAGTTCAAAGGTCCTGCCTGGAGAATAGGTTCATTTTTAGTTTCCTTAAGTTGTTAATCTTTAGTTTTTCTTATGTTAGGCGTCCTGCCTGGAGAATAAGATCACTTTTTATTTTTCTTAAGTTATTAATCTTTAGCTTTCCTTGAATTCGGTGGTCCCGCCAGGAGAATAGGGTCAATTTTAGTTTCCTTAAGTTGTTAATCTTTATTTTTTCTTAAGTTCAGGAGTTCTGCCTGGAGAAAAAAGTTTGTTTTTAATTTCCTTAAGTTGTTAATCTTTAATTTTTCTTGAGATCAGGGGTCCCGCCTGGAGAATATGGTCAGTTTTTAGTTTTCTTAAGTTGATCAATCTCTAGTTTTCCTAGAGTTCAGGGATCCGACGGGAGAATAGTGTCAATTTCTAGTTTAGTCATGCTCAGTTTATAGGTTTTCTTAAGTTCAATCTCACACCTAAGAGACACACTACTTAGTTTGAACCGTTGAATTTTTACCCCTAGGAGACGCACTTCATAGTTTGGATCATTCAAGTTCATCCCTCGGAGACGCACTTCCTAGTTTGAGTTATTCAAGTTTTACCCCTAGGAGACGTACTTCCTAGTTTGGGTCATTCAAGTTATACTTCTTAGGAGATGCACTTCCTAATTCAAGTTTGACAATTTTACTCTTAGAAGATGCATTTTTTAGTATAAGTTTTTTAGTTTTACTCACATGAGATGCACATCCTAGTTGAGTATTTAGTTTACTCTCGTCATTGCATCCTTCATCAATAGCATAGGTGATTTATAGCTTTGCTGACAACTCACAAATCTTTCTAGTGTAAATTGGAGCATAAAATTTTGTTCACTTTGTTGTTTTGATTGCATGCACACACCTGGAGAATGAAGCTCAATATTTTAGAAATTGATTTTAAGTGCAAATCAGAGAAGCAACAGGAGCCCGCAAGGTCAACTTTCAGTTTCTTTCAAGTTCAAGCAGCAAGATCCCACTTGAAGAACATGTTCAACTTTTAATTTTCAAGTTTAAGAAGTAGGAGCTCACCTGAAAATGCAGGTTTACAACCATAAGCCTAATTCAAATTCAAGCTTATTTCAAGTTCAAGTCAAAAGTAACAGGAGCCCGCCTAAAGAATAGGGTCAAATTTCAGTTTTCAAGTTCAAGTCAGAGAAGCACCAGGAGCCCGCCTAAAGTACAGGGTCAACTTTTAGTTTTTAAGTTCAAGTCAGAGACGCACCAGGAACCTGTCTGAAGAACATGGTCAACTTTCAGTTTTCAAGTTCAAGTTAGAGACAACAGGATCCCACCTAAATAATAGGGGCAACCTCCACCTCTAATGCCTCGACCTCCACCTCTAGTGGCATGAACCCTACCTTTAGCTGGTTGAGCGGGAGATGGAACACCTAATACCAGAACCGTGGCACGAGAAACTTGATGCTGAGAACTGCTCAATGTTTGAGGGCAAAATCTAGCAATGTGCCTTGGATCACCACAAGTATAACAAGACCTCGGCTGCTGACCTTGAAACTAACCCTGACGGCCTGCTTAACCACCTTGAAAACTCTGGAGCGGAGGTGCACCAATAGGAGCTGGTGGTGCACGGTAGGGTGGCTGATCAGAATACTGCATATGAGGGCCACGACCACCTGAAGCACTGTTAGAAACCTATAAGGCTAAAAAATGGCCTATGGGGATGGCCCCTACAAAAAGAACCCCTGCCTCCAGATGAGGCACCACTGAACCAACCAGAATGACGAGGCCTCTTGTTAGACCCTGACCAATCCCCTAAGCTAAAACCATCCCAACTCGCCTGGCCATATTGGCTGCATGATGGAAAGAAATCTCGCTCCTTGTCTTCTTAGCCATCTGCAACTTGATACGCTGAGCTAGTCCCTCAATGAACCTCCTCACCCTCTCTCTCTCTCTCTCTCTCTCTCTCTCTCTCTCTCTCTCTCTCTCAGTAGGAAGTATAAGAAGAGCATGATGGGCCAAATCAACAAACCTAGTCTCGTAGTGAGTGACAATCCTAGAACCTTGCTGAAGATGCTCGAATCGCCTACGATATTCCTCTATATGAGTGATAGGGAGGAACTTCTCAAGAAATAGATGACAGAACTTGTCCCAAGTCAAGGAAAGGGACCCGGCTGGTCTAGTCAATACAAAATCATTCCACCATCTCTTGGTGGACCATATCATCTAGAATACAGCAAAGTCAACCCCTTTGGTCTCCACTATCCCCATGTTCCGCAACACCTGATGGTAGTGGTCAAGATAATCCTATGGGTCATCAGAAGCTTCCCCACTGTAATGAACCGGGAAAAGCTTGGTGAACTTGTCTAGCCTCAACTAAGCCTTAGAAGATATAACTGATCCATCAATAGCTAGAGCCGCAACAACTGGCTGAGCTACTCCCACTCGCTAAGCTGCTGGATTCTGAAATTGAGGAGCCATCTACTCCCGAGTGTGAGTAGCGAGAGTCTGTGCTCCTCCCCCAACCCCATAGACGACTGGTGCTATAGGGAATGTGACAGCCTGAGTAACACTCCATATAAGGCCCACTAGATGGACCAAAGTATCCTGAAGTACTGGGGTGGCTATGAACCCCTCTAGAACCTGAGTTTCTCCGGCAGGAACAATCTGGGTCGGGACCTCATCATCAAACTCTACCTGAAGCTCTACTACTGGTGTTGTTGCTCGAGCTCTAGGCTGATCCCTGCCCTTGCCTCGGCCTCTAGCATGGACTTTTCTTCGTCCTATGTCCCTCCTAGGAGCTGCACTGGGGGCTTGGGCTGCTAATCAGTTGATGAAGCAGTACGTGTTCTAGCCATTTGCGAAAGAACAAGAGTAGTGAGTTCAATTAGCATTGAGAGCTCAAATCGCACGATAGAAAAGAATACAAGTGAAATTGTTTAGCCTATAGGGATAAGCACAAACGTCTCCATACCGATCCCTCAGACTCTACCTTGCTTGTTCGTAAATTGTGAGACCTAGGAAACCTAGTGCACTAATACCAACTTGTCATGATCTGGATTTCTCACCGTCGGTATCGTGATGACGCCTAACTAAGCAGAGTGCTAGGTAAGCTGACAGATAGAAATTTAATATGCTAACCACTAACCAGTTTAATAAATAGCAACAATTAAACAAAAATAGATTAAGAGTGAGGAAATTTCATAATAATCCAACTACTAATACACGACTACACAAAATCTGGTATCACCATCCACGAACTTTTAAGAGTCACTACAAGTAGTGGATGAAAGAAAATACAACTCTTCTCCAACTAAAACAAAATATCAAGCTAGGATAACTGGAAGGGGACTCCAGGGTCTGTGAACACTGGCAAATCTACATTGGATATCCTGTTGGACTGAAGGCAGCAGCTGTCGCGCCCTTTTTTTCTCGCAAAAATGGGTTTTGACATTTCTGGGACTACTTCTTTTTGAGAGAGTAGGGAATTAGAATTGAAAGAGTCGCCACCTAACCGATTAAGGTGTGTTAGGGCACCTAGAGTAGATAAATCATGTTGTACTATTTTACATCACTAGAGATCGATTGAGAGGAAGGTGTTAGGCACCCCTCGAGGTCCACAACGGTGGGTCCTGACCGAACTTAAATTATGAATTAGTCTAATAAAGAAATGAGAGGAATATTCAATAGAAATGGGGGGTCCTAATTTTTTTAGCCTAAAGGATCACCCCGTGCAACATAAATAATACTTCGTAACTCCCTCGAGTCGGGGTGTTACTCATATTATTCAGCGGGTATAGACTATCATCTCCTGCTACCCACTTACTATCTTTAAGTTGTTACCTAAAGCGCTCTAATTGATTCTAGTTGGATCCTTGTGCACACTACCCGTCCCTTACCTACGTCCCTAGAGGTATTAGAACCTCTATTTGGGATAGTTCTAGACCCAGCCTATGTTGCTCAAAAATTTAAAAATATAGTCGACAAGCAAAACAATTAGGATTTTTAGATAGCAAGAAAATATAGGCTCATATTGACCTCCACACATAAACAAAAAAAGCACGCAATTGACTAAGCAAACCTTATTAACTTTAAAGTCCTATATGCATGATGTTTATACGAGAAAACAGAGTGCAGAGGCAATTTTATCAAGGCAAGTGTTAAAACATGTTGTTTTCCTACTAATTTTATTCAACATGGTATAGGCAGTTCAGGCAGTAATACATCACAATTATAAATCCAGAATTATTAAATCCTACATGTATATTGCCTAAGTGATTGCCAAGAGCGACTGTATTCAGAATCAATTGATGGAATCCTATAGGCATGATTTCTACGAGTTTGATGATTACAGACCTATGGACATGATTTATAGGTGTAACACTGACTTTAACTTATAGAGATTTGTTATATTCCCTTTTAATCTTATAAGCATAGTATCTCTGCTAAATTGATTTAAATCCTATATGCATAATTTCTAACTGATTTCTTCATATAGGCATGATTGCTACAAGCTGTGTATGGGAACACGTTATGCAAATTGCTAGAAAATCGGTCAAATCAAACATCGAGGTCCTATAGGCATGATTGCTAATGCACATTTGTTTGATTGATAGATGCTATGAGCAAGATTTCTGATATGCATTTTAATGTTAACCCTATAGGCAGGACTTCTAATATGCAAACACAGAGTTAACACCATCAACGGAAGTCCTATAGGTAGGATTGCTAAGCACAATATAGAACTCATACAACTTTTACCAAATAAACAGAATTGACAACATAATTAAATCTTATAGGTAGGATTCTACCAAGTTTAGAAAAAAGAAATAAGAAAACCCTCCAGCTTTACTAAATATCCCAATATATATTTACAAAGTTATTAGAGACCAGAATAGCAAATGAATTATATAATAGTAATGAAACACTATAAGGAGCCTTCATTAGGCCCGCCTTTCAAGCATAACAACTTTGAGGCACAGCATAATGATTCATCCATAGCACATTTGAACCAGGTTTACAGTATGTCAAACTTTCCAAGGTCCTCGAGAACTCAGGGCAATGCTCACACTAGAACCATACATTCAGAAAACAACTCATAAGAGATTGGAAAACCAGTCTCCAATGTGTCAAAGTTCATAGGAGTCTCATATGGACCCTGAGCAGTGCTCACACTGGAGTAGTTGAGATCCTAAGGGACTAAGAGTGGGGTTTTTGAAATCAGTACATAAAAGAGGCGAGGGGCAAGTTTTAAAATAGTTTGATTTCAGAAGAAACAAGGTTTAGAACATAGAGTTGCAGGCAGAACTGCACAAAATAAGGTTATGCTCAAACACATAGTTCAAGTAAGTTAAAAGTCTGGTTAAGCTAAACATTCATGCTAGTACCTAGGAAAATCAATGTTTAATCACATAAGAAATTAGGCAAAATAGTTATGTTGGCCAGACACATGAATTAAGCAACTATACGAAAAGCTGTAGAGTTAGGATTAATGAACCAATTTCATGCTAAAAGTAATATAGGGATACTAAGTTCAGAACAAGTGTAGGATTAAAAAATAGTGGAATGAAACAAATTTAGACATTAGGCTAACTTATAAGATAATTCGTATTATTCAAACTAGTTAATCTTAAATTAACAGTGTCACTCATAGGACTACATAGGATCATAGAATCATAGAAAACAATAGAATCATTCTTGGAATTAAAACATGCTAGTCGAGCAAAGCATATAGAATGAAATTATAGAGGATTAGGAAATAACAGTTAAGTAATAAAGCAAGTAAAAATGCCACAACAGTTAAGTTCCAGAATATTTTGGCCTTGGCTTTTAGCCAGCCAAAACCAGAAACAGTGAGCACAGAATCAGAGTGAAAGAACCAAGTTTTAGTAAGAGTATGAGAGTTCGAGTCTGTCCCAAAGGGAAGAGGGGAAAGGGTTTAAAAAGTGTTCAATTAGGCGGAAAAATAATGGAATAAATCAAACATACACAAATAAGGAATGAAAATAATTCTGAAATCAATTTGAAGTCGAGTTCAATCAATTAGCAGGACATAACAATGTGTAATCAGGCAAGTACTACTTAGAATAAGGTAAGTATTATACAGAATCAATCAACAATTAAATGCCGGATCAACTAAGGTAAGGGAATAATGGGAACAGGGTAAATCGATATAAAATAAGGAAACATCAATACCATACAAGAAAGGAAAGATTAAAATCTCAGTAAAAGATTTTAAAACCCTATTTTGGGTAAACCATTAAATCAATAGAGTAAAATAAGGTAGACAAGAGAATATTCAAAAGGAAAACCATAAAATCAGCACAATATCACATAATGAACCTAGACAAGATATTAAAAGCTAACATAATCAACTAAGATCTGAAAACCCTAGTTTTAAGTAAATACAAATTGATAGATCTATAAAGGCAAATGATAGTTTGCTTTAATAAAAGAACATAGATAGATAGTTATTGAAGAAAATATAATATTTGAACCAAATCTAGATCGATTAAAGAAGGTTAAAATCCTAGTTTAGGTAAGTAAAAGATTTAACGAAAAATAGGTAGATTTATGAGTAACAAAGACAGATGAAAAATAACATTAAAACAAACTAAAGTTGAACCAAGTCTGGTTCGAATCAAAGATCTGAAAACCCAAACTTTAGGGTAAAATGAAGAATTGGAAGTGTCACACCTCCTTTTTTACCACCCCCCGGAAGGGGTATAAGGGAGTTTTTTCCTATTTAAGTGACAATCGAAACGAGATTATTTTATTTTAAGATTCAGAGTTGCCACTTGGGAGATTTATGGTGTCCCAAGTCACCGGTTCAAATCCCGAATCGAGGAAATATTGACTGTATTTTACAGTCTGCGAACACAGAAATCTGGGTAAGGAATTTTGTTAATCCGGAAGAAGGTGTTAGACACTCCTGAGTTCCGTAGTTCTAGCACGGTCGCTCTGATCATACTTGGCTTACTTAAATTGTCTAATTACTCATTTTATAACCTATGTGCTTTTTCACTTTTAATTAGAAAATTATCTTGAAATGGGTTACGCGTACGTATACCCATTTGCTTGGCGCGTCAAAATCGTGTCACGCGAACGTGTCCACAATTAATAATGTTTTATTATTATTAATAGAGTTTGGCCAAAGTTGCACGAACGCATACTCCGGTTTTGTTTTTAAAATCGTAATTATATTACGCTGACGTATACACCATCACAATTGTATTTAAAACGACCCTAAAGGCTTTTCTACGAATATTAATCTTAAATCACTAGTCATGATATTTATAAAGGCCATGGGTGAAGCAATTAAATGGCATACCTCAATCTATTTAATTAAACCTATAGGTTATCTTTATTTGCGAATGATTTGATAGTTAGTAACAAAATTGAAGATGCCAAACGTTTAATAAATCAACCGGTTTTGGCTTATTCTTACACTCAAAAACTTGTTCAAGAGAGCATGGGGCTCACTTCAAACCTAGAAACGAACCAACATAAAACTTGTTTCCAAGAGACTTCAGGTCCAGGCCCAATATGATTCCAAGATTTAATGACAAGCCCCAGGTGCCATGAGATATGCGTAGTGGATAAAAGAGTCAAACATTCATTAGCTAAACCAGCGTGAGGTCCAACACATAGAACCAAACAATTTGCAAAATTAAATAAAACGTCAACCAACCAATGTTATGTGAAACACAAGATGAATTACCCTTTTTTATTCTGAACTTAAACTAAGATATCCTGAATCAAAACAACTGAGCTTCTAATTCTATCCATTATGCACTTTGGGCCAGGCTTGCTATATGAATAAATCCTCAGTAATGCCTTGACTTACTGGGCTTAAGACACAAGCCCATTGGCTCTATCTTTGCAGACTGACCAAGTTACTTTCGTTAATCAAACTCAAATACGGAATAACAATGAATCAACCATACACTTCGATGAAGGGAACACATGGCAATCACGATATGTACATTTACTACTACTAATTTCTAACCCTTTACCCATACTTGATAATTTCAGCAAATTTGAGTCAATTTAGTAAAATGCCCAGGCCATTCAAGCCAGTTCATCTTCATACCCTGTGGCACTTATTCAGGGACCCAAACCAGCACTCAAAACAAACCAACAGTTAACAGTTTACATAAGTATACCATTTGTGTTCTACTCCTGAACTTTGTACTCATATTGAACTTAAACAATCTTCAACCCAAAAGCATAAATCTATCATTACAGTATACTCAAGGCATATAAAGGCTGAAAATAGCATACAACTCTAAACTACTAACAAGTGTATTACTGAGAACAGGAAGGAAGCACAACATTAAAATCCTAAACAATTTTTGTATTCAATTCAGTTTTCATTATAGAATGCATGGTTACAGTCATTTGCCATCCATAGTTCATGATATACCTGGAAAGTGAGAAGAAACAAAGCAAGCTGAGCAAGGGTCGAGCAGCAGTACAAAATAGCAGAAATCAGCTTCAGATCTAATATAACAGTAAACCAGAACCAAGAAGATTCAACCCAAACTTCCAAACAGACTTGAATTCAATTTATAAACTCCAAACTCGAATTGAAACAAGACTCCAAACACCAAATTCAGCTCAGAATCAGTCTTGAATTCAATTTTAACTCAGCTCATAGACAACTTCAGAAAAAGAAAAAACTCCGGATTCAGAACCAAGACCAATGGAAAAGTAGATTTTGAGTAATTTTACCGTCTTCTTTTTCCAGATTTTTTATCCCCTTTTTAGTCTTCCTTGCAAAGGAAGTTTAAAGTGACTTTATCGGCAATGGACTATGGCAGACCTCAGGTTTTCAGTTTTGCACTCTGTTCCCTCTTCAATTTTCATTTTTAGCCTAAAAATCCCTCAATTATTGACTTGTTACCCAAGCTAACCTACCAAAAGTCTGAAATTTAATGAAAAACCCCTACCCAAACTTCCTAAAAGCTTCCTATTTTTGTTACACTAAAGATTCCCTAACTACAATTCCCAAATTACCCTTTAAACCCTTGTTTATTACCCCTGAAACCTATGGGTATGGGTCAACTAGGAACTGGATCCTGTCTAAATTATGGGCCTGAGTACTATAGCCCAATCAGCTTCAAGCCACTAATCATCGAGCAATGATGCTCAGGTGAACAAGGCTGTCTGGGCCAAAAGGGAGAAAAAACAAAAAGAAAAAAAGAAACAGAAACAAGGAGGGCAGAGAACATTGAGTCCAAAGAACTTAAATAATTGAAACAAAATAGAAAACATGCTTAATTAATCCAGCAACAACTATGAGCCAAACAAATGAGTCAACAAAACAAGTGAACAAGCTATTTCATTATCTAGCCCCAATTATATCTACGAACCAATCCAAACGAGCTTTGAAAAGAAAAGAAGAGACACGGAAGAAGAGAAATACCTACTAGGTAATTGGAGGCAGGCATCTTTCGAAGAGACATGCCGAACTTGGGTCTTGCATGAGGCCTGATGGGCTTCGAAATGAACCAAAATCCATGCCAGTCACTCATTCTTGATGATAGAAAGTCTACATGGCATGAACTTCGAGCCATTATCGGACCAAAAACTTGAACCGAACAGAACAAACGAGATGAAATTCTTGGATTCGAGGCACGATGAACTCGGGTGAGATTCGAGGACAAAGCGTTGGATATTTGGGATAGGAGGATGGAGGGTGTTCTTGAGTGTGATTTTGAGGTGATTTGGGATGGCTTAGGACTGTGCCACCGCTGGAAATGGTGAAGGACAGGAAGGCGGCGTTTAGGGTTGGGCAAGGGTGATGAACAGAAAAGGGGGGGGCAGATTAA
>MU773996.1:24511-35928 GCA_026770625.1 Nicotiana glauca
GGGGGGGGGGGCTGGACTGGGTAGCGGAACGGGTTGGGCAGGTCTTGGACGGGTATAGGGGTGTTTGGTTTGGGCCAGGCATTTGGGTAATTGGAGGTTAAAACTTTGGGCCTGGAGAAATTATCCAGACAGCCCAACCTACTTCTTTTTTTGTTCTTTTCTTTTTCTATTTTCATTTCTTTTCATTTATTCCAAAAATTCTTTTCTTCTCTCTTTTTTTTCAAAATTAAGTAAAAATATAAATTAATTCCTAGAATCTAATTAACCAAAAAAATGCTAATTAAACTTACATGATAATTATCACCATTAATTACACGCAAATTAAAATAAAACCTACTCAAAATTAAGGTTAAAACTAAAAAAATGCAAAATAAACTATTTTTGCAATTTTTTTTAGTTGTTGATTAATTCCTAAGATGCAAAGTTACATCTTAAATGCATATTCAACACATTTTTTTGTATTTTTTCATTAATTAAACAAAAACAAAAATACACAGACAAATGCAAGCAATTAACAAAAATGCCATAAAATTCACAAAATTGCAAATAATGAAAAGAAAAGAAATTATTTTGTTTTCAAATTATGGGAGTAATTCATATATGGCAAAAATCACGTGCTCATAGCTGCCACTCTTTGCTCGAAAACACGAAGAGTTTTCGTGCAAAGATAAAGTGAGCAAATACGAGCGATTTTTGCCCGTTCGAATACTCCGTGGGAAGCATTTTTGAAAGATTTGACCGCACCCTGCTTCCGAGGTTGCCTACATATACTTGGCTAAAAAGGAATTAGGTCAATGTAGTTCAGGAATGTCTGGTAGCTGGGACTATCATGAAGCTGTGGTTTCACTGTTGCTGCTGCTGTTGCTACTGCTTAATGAACCCCTTATTACACCATGTCAAAAATAAAAAGAAGCTAGACTAAACTATGGTCTATGAATTACAAAACCTATCTATCTCTTCAAACTTGATCTTGCAGCTTTTGTTGCCATGCTAATTTGTTTTCTCCCAGTGAAATTCCTCTGTTGTCGACTCAAATTATAATCTGAGATATTTTCCTTTTCTTCAAGTGGATGGCTGACTGCCAACTCGAACTACACTTTGATATGCTTTCCCTTTCTCCAGGTAGATGCTTGACCATTGAACTTAACTGTATTTGAGATGTTGCCCCTTTTCTCCAGGTGGACGCCTGATTGCTGAACTTGAATTGTATTCCCTTGCTCTCCAGGCGGGCTACTGACTGCTGAACTTGAAATGTATTCCCATGCTCTCCAGAAGGGCTCCTGACTGCTAAACTTGAATGTATTCTCTGCTCTCCATGTGAGCTCCTGACTGCTGACTTGAAATGTATTCCCTGCTTTCCAGGCGGGCTCCTAATTGCTAAATTCGAAAGTATTCCCTACTATCCAGGCGGGCTCCTGATTGTTGAATTCAAAAGTATTTCCTGCTATCCAGGCGGGCTCCTGACTGCTAAACTTGAAATGTATTCCCTGCTCTCCAGGCGGGCTCCTGACTGTTGACTTGAAATGTATTCCATGCTCTCCAGGCGGGATCCTGACTGTTGACTTTAAATGTATTCCTTGCTCTCCAGGCGAGCTCCTGACTACTGACTTGAAATATATTCCCTGCTCTCCAGGCGGGCTCCTCTGTTGTCGACTTGAATTATAATCTGAGATATTTTCCTTTCTTCAGGTGGATGCCTGACTGCCGAACTGTATTTTGAGATGTTGCCCTTTTTTCCAGGTGGACGCCTGGCTGCTGAACTTGAACTATATTTTGAGATGCTTTCCTTTTCTCCAGGTAGATGCCTGACCGCTGAACTTGAACTGTGTTTGAGATGTTTCCCTTTTCTCCAGGTAGGCACCTGACTGCTGAATTTGAATCGTATTCCCTTGCTCTCTAGGCGGGCTCCTGACTGCTGAACTTGAATTATATTCCCATGCTATCCAGGCGGGCTCCTGATTGCTAAACTTGAATGTATTCCCATGCTTTCCAGGCGGGCTCCTGATTGCTAAACTCGAATGCATTCCCATGCTTTCCAGGCGGGCTCCTGATTGCTGAAATTGAAATGTATTTCCTTCTTTCCAGGCGGGCTCCTGATTGTTGAACTTGAAATATATTCCCATGCTTTCCAGGCGGGCTCCTGATTGCTGAACTTGAAATGTATTCCCTACTTACCTGGTGGGCTCCTGATTGCTAAACTTGAATGTATTCCCATGATCTCCAGGCAGGATCCTGATTGCTAAACTTGAATGTATTCCGTTCTCTCTAGGTGGGCTCCTGATTGCTAAACTTGAAATGTATTCCCTGCTTTCCAAGCGGGCTCCTGATTGCTGAATTTGATATGTATTCCCTTGCTATCCAGGCGGTCTCCTGATTGCTGAACTTGAAATGTATTCCCTGGTTTCCAGGCAGGCTCCTGATTGCTGAACTTGAAACGTATTCCCTTACTTTCCAGGCGGGCTCCTGATTGCTGAACTTGAAATGTATTCCCATGCTCTCCAGGCGGGCTCGTGATTGCTGAACTTGAAATGTATTCCCATGCTCTCCAGGCGGGCTCCAGATTGCTATACTTGAATATATTCCCATGCTATCCAGGTGGGCTCTTGATTGCTGAACTTGAAATGTATTCCCTGCTTTCCAAGTGGGCTCCTGATTGCTAAACATGAATGTATTCCTCTACTCTCCAGGCGGTCTCCTGATTGCTTAACTTGAATGTATTCCCTTCTCTCCAGGCAGGCTCCTAAGTGCTAAACTTGAAATGTATACCCTACTTTCTAGGCGGGCTCCTGATTGCTGAACTTGAAATGTATTCCCTTGCTTTCCAGGCGATCTCCTAATTGCTAAACTTGAATGTATTCCTATGCTATCCAGGTGGGGTCCTGATTGCTGAACTTGAATGTATTCCCTACTTTCCAGGCGGGCTCCTGATTGCTGAAATTGAAACGTATTCCCTTGCTTTCCAGGCGGGCTCCTGATTGCTGAACTTGAAATGTATTCCTGTGCTCTCCAGGCGGGCTCCTGATTGCTAAACTTGAAATGTATTCCCTGCTTTCCAGGTAGGCTCCTGATTGCTAAACTTGAATATATTCCTATGCTCTCCAGGCGGGCTCCTGATTGCTAAATTTAAATGTGTTCCCTTCTCTCCAGGCCGACTCCTGATTGCTAAACTTGAAATATATTCCCTGCTTTCCAGGCGGGCTCCTGATTGCTGAACTTGAAATGTATTCCCTTGCTTTCTAGGCTGGCTCCTGATTGCTAAACTTGAATGTATTCTTATGCTATCCATGACTCAGTTTTTTGGATTTTTGGATGCTTGAAAATGCTGTGAAGGCACACATATATTTTGGGATGCTGGTGCTTGCCCTAGGGAGTGACCTGGTGGTTGGACAGATGGCCGGATGTTGTTTGGCAGATAATACTGGGGTGGCTTATGTGGATTTTGGGGATGTTCACCGGGTCGGTATTAAGGCTGAACGCGTTTTGCAAGAACGACCACCGGACCCTGTCGTTGGCAGAGGGAGTGACCTAGTGTTTGGACATATGACCGGTCATTGTTCGGAGGAAAATGTTGAGGTGGATTATGTGGGGCTCGGGGATAGGTTTGGGGTTGGAGTTGAGGCTGAAGATGTTTGGAAAGAACGACCACTGGGCCCTGTCATCGGCGGGGATCAGCGATATCTTTTCTATCAATGGGAGGACTATCCCGAGCAACTTGTTCATTATATATGACCCAAAATTCCCTAAACCTTTCCTTGGGTTTCTTTTCCATCTGAGATAGGGAGGAACGGTTTAAGACAATGTCTTTATGGTACTAAAAATGCCTCATAAAATCTTGAGCCATGTCGCCCAATGTATGCCACTTCCCGACATCTTGACGATTATGCCATTCCAAATCTACCTCAGTCAGGATCTCACTGAAATACTCCATCAACAAATCATCTTTCTCGCCAACACTTCTCATTTCACGGCAATAAACCCTCAGGCGGTCTATCGGATCTCTATACCCATCATACAAGTTGAATTTTGGCACTTTAAACCCCGCGGGCAGGCGAACGCCAGGGGACACAGACAGTTCTTTGCAAGCCATGCTACCCTGGTCTCCCATTCCTTGCTTGTTCTTTATGTTCTGTTCTATGCCTTTCAGCCTCCTAGGTATCCCATCTCGCCCTTATCTTCCTGTGGACTTTTCATTTTCAACATGAGGCTCCTCCCGCGGGCCTTGCTTGTATGAGTAGGGAACCTTGTGGGCAACCTGTAAGGGGTAATGTTGGGCATCATGAGCTTTGAGTGAGCATTCGTTGTTGGGAATGGTGGATATGACAGGAGGGAAATTTTGGGGAGAGGTAATTAGAGGACGAGTGATAGAGCTACTAGTGTGGTTGGGAAAGCTGTGATAAGCGGGTGCATCTGGACAGTATGGAGGATCATCTGGCATTGTATCTGGAATTTGGGTAAGGGCAGCATCTAAGAAACCAGGTAGTGGCGAGGGTGGTGCCTTCCCATTCATCCAGGCCTGATACATGTCCATCATGTGTTGTCTTAACATCCTTGCCTCATCAGCCAAACCCGTGTTCTGTTCAACCGACTGCTTTCGGGCGCCCGTATCAACCAACCCAGTTTTGTCGTTGTCGGCCATTGCCTTTTGACTTTATGTTGTAGAGAAGAGTTACCACTTCAAAAATCACAAACCAGCCACCCTTCTGCTATGAATATGTCAAAAGGGAACAAAATGGGGTCATCCCGTTAGCGTTAGGGCATTTAACAATAAAAATATCACATTGCGTGCAATGCACCTAGCAACAATTAATGGTTCTAGAATGACTTCGAGGGTCGTAAGGTCACTTGACATTATCCCAATTTGTCCATTTGAATCTTCACTTTTATTTTCTTTCCTCACATTTCTTAGCTCGCTCATTTTCTTTCCCCTTTTTCTTTCTGATTATCACTATTTTTCTTCCTTCTCATTTTTCACCTCCCATAATTTCACCATCTTTTCTTTCTTTTTCTCTCTTTTTCCTCTTTTTTTTCTTTTTCTTGTTTTTATTCTCTTTTTCTTTTTCTTTTAATAATAAAAAAATGATTCGATCGAACCCTATGTAGGTTGCCTACGTATCATGACACCACATGAATCAGATCTTTGCGTAGTTCTGAAAGATCAACAAACAAATTGACGTTCTCTTTTTCTTTTCTTTTTTTCCTTTCTTTTTACCTTAATGACTACTCTGATGAGAAAATATGAATAAAAGAAGCAAATCTTTTTTCTGAATTTTCTAGACTCAATGCTCTATAACCTATCCTAAACTCAAACTTAACGAGCATATATTTTTTTTCGCTTTTTTGAAACAAACATTCTATGAGAAATTATTAAGAAAAAATCCTACAAGAGAAAAATATTTTTTTGATTCTTTTTTTTTCTTTTATGAAATGAAATCCAAACAATAAACCAAAGAAAAACATTTCGAATTTTCATTTGATATCCTGACGCAAAATTTCGAAACAAGCAATGAAAAAGATAAAACAAAATATTTTTGGATTTCAATTTTGATTGCCTAAAGAAGAAATTCTAATGATAAACAAAAATAAAGTATATATTTTTTTTCTATGTACAATATCCTAAAGTTCTAATGAAAATAAAGAAACTCTTTTTTTCATTTTTTACTAATTTCCCAAAGAAACACCTCAAAAGAAAATCTTTTTGAATTTTTGATATTAATACCTTAAAGAAAACTTTTAACAAGGTACTAAAGAAAATTCTTTTTTTTTGAATTTTTAGTCTTAATATACTAAAGAAAATATAAAAATAATTTTTATTTTGATATTAATTGCCTAAAGGAAAAATCACCTCAAACGATTATTTTTTTCATTTCTAGAATTAGTATTCAAAAAGAAAACTTATAACGAAAATATAAAAACGCAAAATTTCTTCTTTTTTTTTTTGAATTTTGACTTGTAACACATTTCTAAATACAAAATAAGAAATACACTAACAAAAGACTAGGAAAATTTAACTAGACTATTACAAACTCTAACATCACCTAAAAGACTGAATACTACTATACAGGACTAGAAAGTAAAAATGAACAATTGACTCAAAACATAAAATGGCTCCTCGAGCAGCTCCTGAATGCAGTGATCATGGGGTATATGTCATGCTCAAACTCCGGTAAGTAAATCCACACTTGTATGAGAAAACTTAAACCAACACTATGTGAGACAATAACATTCCCTTTAAGACACATGCAAGATACGGTTGCGGCTATTTTTGCAAAATGACTTATTTAGCCAAAATGCGGCTAGAAGTGTAAAATTTGGCTAAGACCCCGCAAAGCCAAGAACCTAAGATTTACTAGGAAGACCGGACCATAGGTGGGTTGCCTACGTATCACGCCCCGAAAAACGAGAATCAGGTATGCGTAATTCGGGCCGATTGGATGCGGTCAAGAAAAAAAAATTAATTTAGAGAAAATATGTTTTTGTTTATTTTTCCTTGAAAATGATGAAATATGCAAACTCTTTTTGGATTTTCTTTTTCCCATTTTTTTTATTTTTGATTTTTGAGAATGATAAGAAGCGCAAAATCTTTTTGAATGTTTCATGCTTTTTCTTTTCTGTCTTTTTCTTAATAAATAAAAATAACAAAAACATAACTAGGCCCTACTTGCTTAATTTTCACAGTTGATCCTCTCTTTTTTTCTTTTTCTTTTTTTCTTTTTTTTTAAATTTTTTATTTGCCCTCAACTATCATTGGTCTGCCAAATGACTCTTTTACCCTTGGATAAATGCAACTTATAGCACATAGGATGCATCAAGATGGTCTGTTATTTTGGGTCCACCTGTCCTAGACGGACCCAACCCCTGTGTTGAGTCCCCTAAGTCAAATTCACATGATGCAAACAAATGTTCCTACTAGGGATCCGGCATGAAGCTGCATTTTTCTAGGTTTAAATCCTGGGGTTTTGGTCTAGACTTGGGGTACCCGAGCGGACAACTGGGGCCGAAGAGGGGGCGACGTACCGGGAGCACTAAAGTCTACCTGGCCTTGTCGCTTGCCCAACCTCGTTCTATTTGGTATAATTTCGACAGAAAAGAGCGGGCTACGCGAACGTATGCACCATTTTCAGAAGACTCAGAGGGGTGGCGTAAGAAGATAGTTATATACAGTTCAAACAATAATAAAGCGGTAAACAGATAGCATTTAGCACAAGGAGGTTCACAAAATACAGTAACATCAAAATGAAGCCAAGTAAAAATCATAAAACAAGCTCGAATTCTTGAACCCTGAACCGGAAGTTCTGGGTTCTTTTTCCCATCAGAGTCGCTAGAGCTGTCACACCTCCTTTTTTACCACCCTCCGGAAGGGGTATAAGGGAGTTTTTTCCAATTTAAGTGACTATCAAAATGGGATTATTTTATTTAAAGATTCAGAGTCGCCACTTGGGAGATTTATGGTGTCCTAAGTCACCGGTTCAAATCCCGAATCGAGAAAATATTGACTCTGTTTTACAGTCTGCGAATCCGGGTAAGGAATTCTGTTAACCCGGGAGAAGGTGTTAGGCACTCCCGAGTTCCGTGGTTCAAGCACGGTCGCTCTGATCATACTTGGCTTACTCAAATTATCTAATTACTCATTTTAGAACTCATGTGCTTTTCCACTTTTAATTAGAAAATTATCTTGAAACGGGTTACGCGTATGTATACCCATTTATTTGGCGCGTCAAAATCGTATAACGCGAATGCGTCCACAATTAATAACGCTTTATTATTATTAAGAGAGTTTGGCCAAAGTTGCACGAACGCATACTCTGGTTTTGTTTTTAAAATCGTAATTGTGTTACGCGTATGTATACACAATCACAAATGTGTTTTAAATGGCCCTAAAGGCTTTTCTACCAATATTAATCTTAAATAACAAGTCATGATATTTATGAGGGACATGGGTGAAACAATTAAATGGCACACCTCAATCTATTTAATTAAACCTATAGGTTATTTTTATTTGCGAATGATCTTATAGTTAGTAACAAAATTGGAGATGCCAAACATTTAATCAATCAACCAGTTTTGGCTTATTCTTACACTCAAAAATTTGTTCAAAGAGAGAATGGGGCTCACTTCAAATCTACAAACGAACCAACAGAAAACCTATTTCCTAGAGACTTCAGGTCCAGGCCCAATATGAGTCCAAGATTTAATGACTAGCCCCAGGTGCTATGAGATATGCATAGTGGATAAAAGAGTCAAACATTCATTAGCGAAACGAGTGTAAGGTCCAACACATAGAACCAAATAATTTGCAAAATTAAATAAAACGTCAACCAACCAATGTTATGTGAAACACAAGATGAATTACCCTTTTTTATTCTGAACTTAAACTAAGCTATCCTGAATCAAAACAACTGGGCTTCTAATTCTATCCATTATGAACTTTGGGCCAGGCTTGCTATATGAATAACTCCTCAGTAATGCCTTGACTTACTGGGCTTAAGACACAAGCCCATTGGCTCTATCTTTGCAGACTGACCAAGTTACTTTCGTTAGTCAGACTCAAACACGAAATAATAATGAATCAACCATACACTTCGATGAAGGGAACACATGGCAATCACGATATGTACATTTACTACTACTAATTTCTAACCTTTTACCCAACTTGATAATTTCAGCAAATTTGAGTCAATTTAGTAAAATGCCCAGGCCATTCAAGTCAGTTCATCTTCATACCCTGTGGCACTTATTCAGGGACCCAAACCAGCACTCAAAACAAACCAACAGTTAACAGTTTGCATAAGTATACCATTGGTGTTCTACTCCTGAACTTTGTACTCATATTGAACTTAAATAATCTTCAACCCAAAAGCATAAATCTATCATTATAGTATACTCAAGGCATATAAAGGCTAAAAATAGCATGCAACTCTAAACTACTAACAAGTGTATTACTGAGAACAGGAAGGAAACACAACATTAAAAGCCTAAACAATTTTTGTATTCAATTTAGTTTTCATTATAAAATGCATGGTTACAGCCATTTGCAATCTATAGTTTATGATATACCAGGAAAGTGAGAAGAAACAAAGCAAGGTGAGCAAGGGTCGAGCAACAGTAGAAAAATAGCAGAAATCAACTTCAGATCTAATATAACAGTAAACCAAAACCAAGCAGCTTCAACCCAAACTTCCAAACAGACTTGAATTCAATTTATAAACTCCAAACTCGAATTGAAACAAGTCTCTAAACACCAAATTCAGCTCATAATCAGTCTTGAATTCAATTTTAACTCAACTCATAGACAACTTCAGAAAAAGAAAAACCTCCGAAATCAGATCCAAGACCAATGGAAAAGTAGATTTTGAGTAATTTTGCCGTCTTCTTTTTCAGATTTTTTATCCCTTTTTTTAGTCTACCTTGCAAAGGAAGTTTAAAGTGCCTTTATCGTCAAGGGACTAGGGCATACCTCAGGTTTTCAGTTTTGCACTCTGCCCCTTCTTCAATTCTCATTTTTAGCCTAAAACTCCCTCAATTATTGACTTGTTAC
The DNA here is from genome assembly GCA_026770625.1 of Nicotiana glauca. Taxonomy (NCBI): domain Eukaryota; kingdom Viridiplantae; phylum Streptophyta; class Magnoliopsida; order Solanales; family Solanaceae; genus Nicotiana; species Nicotiana glauca. Next base: position 34,047 of record MU773996.1, read on the forward strand.
CCAAGCTAACCTACCAAAAGTCTGAAATTTAATTAAAAACCCCTACCCAAACTTCCTAGAAGCATCCTTTTTCTATTATACTAAAGATTCCCTAACTACAATCCCCAAATTATGCTTTAAACCCTTGTTTATTACCCCTAAAACGTATGGGTATGGGTCAACTAGGAACCGGACCCTGTCTAAATTATGGGCTTGAGTACTATAGCACAATCAGCTTCAGGACACTAATCATCGAGCACTGATGCTTAGGTGAACAAGGTTGTCTGGGCCAAAAGGGAGAAAAAAGAAAAAAAAAGAAACAGAAACAAGGAGGGCGGAGAACATTGAGTCCAAAGAACTTAAATAATTGAAACAAAATAGAAAACAGGCTTAATTAACCCAGCAACAACTATCATCCAAACAAATGATTCAACAAAACAAGCGAATATGCTATTTCATCATCTAGCTCCAATTATATCTACGAACCAATCCAAACGAGCTTTGAAAAGAAAAGAAACGACACAGAAGAAGAGAAATACCTACTGGTTATTTGGAGGCAGGAATCTTTCGAAGAGACATGCCGAACTTGGGTCTTGCATGAGGCCTGATGGGCTTCGAAATGAACCAAAATCCATGCCAGTCACTTATTCTTGAAGAGAAAAAGTCGACATGACATGAACTTCGAGCCATTATAGGCCCAAAAACTTGTACCGAACAGAACAAACGAGATGAAGTTCTTAGATTCGAGGCTCGACGAACTCGGGTGAGTTTCGAGGACAAAGCGTTAGAGATTTGGGATAGGAGGATGGAGGGTGTGCTAGAGTGTGATTTTTAGGTGATTTGGGATGGCTTAGGACTGTGCCACCGCTGGAAATGGTGAAGGACAGGAAGGCGGCGTTTAGGGTTTGGCGAGGGTGATGAACAAAAAAAGGGAGGGCGGGGGTTTGATCTGAGTTGATCTGGATATTTTAGGATATATTTAACTAATACACAAGAAGCCACCTCCACCATTGGATGAGACAAAATTAAAGGCTCAGATCATTTTAAACCCACTAACTCGAAAAAACGTAGTTTGGTTAAGCTGGGGGGGGGNTTGGTTTGGGCCAGGCGTTTGGGTAATTGGAGGGCTAAAACTTTGGTCCTAGAGAAATTATCCAGACAACACAACTTGCTTCTTTTTTTGTTCTTTTCTTTTTCTATTTTCATTTCTTTTCTTCTCTCTTTTTTTTCAAAATTAAATAAAAATATAAATTAATTCCTAGAAGATAATTAACCAAAAAAAATACTAATTAAACCTACATGATAATTATCACCATTAATTACATGCAAATTAAAAGAAAAACTACTCAAAATCAAGGTTAAAACTAAAAAAATGCAAAATAAAATATTTTTGCAATTTTTTAATTGTTGATTAGTTCCTAAGATGCAAAGTTACATCTTAAGTGCATGTGGAATACCTTTTTTGTATTTTTTCATTAATAAAAAAAAATAAAAATGCACAGACAAATGCAAGCAATTAACAAAAATGCCATAAAATTCACAAAATTGCAATTAATAAAAAGAAAAGAAATTATTTTATTTTGAAATTATGGAAGTAATTCTTATAGGACAAAAATCACGTGCTCACAGGAAGAATCTAAGAGATTCATACCATAAGAGACAAAGAATCAACATAGAAGAAAAGAAATTGAGAGTTCGAACCATATTCGGTCCAAAGTGAAGGAGATCAGTTTGCTATATTAGGCAAGCTATTAGGTTATATAGCATAATCAAGTAGCCAATAGCGAGATGAGATCGATAAGGTAAGAAAATCACCAAAGGATTCCATATATAGATGGAATCAAAAGGGAATTGGGGGGGTTTTAGGTGACAACACCTAGGGTTTCAAAAGAGAAAGGGGGGG
>MU773996.1:36501-120968 GCA_026770625.1 Nicotiana glauca
ATGATTAGGTTTAGGGGGGGTTGGTTAGTTAAAATGAGCAGGGTATGATTAAAGGGGGTTCTGGGTCGGGTAGTTTAATTCGGTAAGGGTAATTGGGCCAGTGTACGGGTGTGGTGTGGGTCTGAAATTAGTTGCAATTTGAGGCTAAATTTTAAATACCCAAATTAAATTAGTAAATAATACTTAAAAAATAATAAATAAATAATAACATGTAATTTATGCATGAAAAATGATTTAAATGATTTATAAAAGTCATTTTTATGTAAATAATATAATTATGCATATATATGGGTTATTATTAAAAATAGCCATGTCTGGACTTGATACGATTTAAAATGGAAGGTGTTGGAGTTATTGGTGGACCTTGCACAATGGCTTGCAAGGTTGTGCTATGAAGCTAGTGAGAGGAGTTGCCTGAGTAGATAATAAGTCTTACTATTTGCCTTTGAGTCCATTTAGCTAATTTACTTTATTATTTAATTACCTCTTGTAAGTTTCCTTTATTATAGTTTAGTCCCTAGCTCCTAATTCACTATATGTACTGAGTTTTGCCCTTTCATAGGCTTATGAATGAAATTGCTCTTTAATTTTTCTTAGCTTAGCTTAGTTCTTCTTTTAGACTTTCCTTCAAATTTTTAGAATTGTATCAGTGGTATCAGAGCATCGATTCTCTGACCTCTATTACAATGGAGATGGATAGATTTCTCCCACCATACAACTATTATAATGACCCACGAGCTAGGCATTCATGGTTGAACGACATATGGACTATTCCAGCTACTACACCAGCTCCTAGACCTGAAGTTTATCGCAAAATTTCAATTATGCATAGGGTAATGATTTCTATGCTCATTATAATATAGGATATAGGGCTCAAAACATGGGGTATCAGCACCATTTCAATAAAACACCTCCTCTATACACTTCTAATTTCAGTCCACAACATCCTTGGCAAGTCTCAAGTCCCCAACATGTCTCTTATATCTACCAGATGTCAGAGTTGGCAACTGTTGTTCCCAATTTTTGGACCGCAGGTGTGGTTACGAACACAAGAATTATAGGAATCAACTATCGATTTGAATATCCCAATCCTTCTGTGTCGTTTTAATATCAATAGTTTCCTGTCAGCACTTATGTTTCTGCTTTCTCTCCAAAAGACCTCTCGGTTAATGAAGAGAACACGTTGTTTATGTGCCACTCATCCCTTGAAATGTATGCCCACAAGATGTTTGTTAAATGTCAGTTAATGAAATAGGGGAGCCTTTTGATGAAACTATTTCTCCTAAAATGAACGAGATTAAAGAAATAGTGCAGAAGCTTGCCTTGCAAATGACCATCCTAAGCTCGAGGAAAGATAGACAAGTGCAACGATATTCTTCTCAACCGAGGGAAATTAAAGATTCATGGGAAAGTAAGAGGAATTTGGATGACCACACCTATATCGTCGTGGAGGAGATCAAGAAGAGGGAGATTGAACAAAGAAACTGTCCCTTGACCAGTGAGAAGCTTGAGACACTAGTTGCCATATCAACCTACCTTAGAAGCTTGCGACACTAGCTTAAGACTATCCTACCTTAGAAGAAATTGGGTTGCATATCAGATGTGTATTTGTTCTGTTGTTCTTACACTCAAAATGTTACCCCAAAAGGAAAATTAAGTGGAAGTGCTAAATATGATACTATTACTTTGCACATGGAATTTCAAGGTATACTTGGGGCTTTGCAGTCACAGTCTCATTCTCGTGACTTAAACTAGTTATTCCTTTCACTGTTGAAACTACTTCTAAGCCAAGAGTAAAACAAGATCATCAAGCTAGTCCTTCTCAATTACAAAGATCGTTGGATGTTTCTTAAGCAGCGGAAGAAAAAGATCAAACCAACTGATTTTATGACTTCAATAATGTATAATACTTGCACGGGGCTGACTGTTATTGATTTGGGAAGATACAAATGCTTTCAAAGCACATTTTTCCATCTCTCCTTCCTTGAGGACAAGGAAGTTCTTAACGGGGGAGAACTGATACGATTTAAAATGGAAGGGGTTGGAGTTATTGGTGGAGCTCGCACAATGGCTTGCAAGGTTGTGTTATGAAGCTATTGAGAGGAGTTGCCTGAGTAGATAATAAGTCTTACTATTTGCGTTTGAATCCATTTAGCTAATTTACTTTATTATTTAATTACCCCTTGTAAGTTTACTTTATTATAGTTATGTTCCTAGCTCCTAATTCACTATATGTACTGAGTTTTGCCCTTTCAGAGGCTTATGAATGAAATTGCTTTTTAATTTTTCTTAGCTTAACGTAGTTCTTCTTTTAGACTTTCCTTCAAGTTTTCAGAATTGTATCAGTGGTATCAGAGCATCGATTCTCTGACCTCTATTTCAATAGAGATGGATAGATTTCTCCCATAATACAACTATTATAATGACCCAATAGCTAGTCATCCATGGTTGAACGATGTATTGAATATTCCAGCTACTATACCAGCTCCTAGACCATAAGTTTCATCTCAAAATTTCAATAATGCACAGGGTGATGATTCCTATACTCATTGTAATACAGGATATGAGGCTCAAAACATGGGGTATCAGCACTATTTCAATCAAATACCTCCTCTATACACTTCTAATTTCAGTCCATAACATCCTTGGCAAGTCTCAAGTCCCCAACATGTCTCTTATATCTACCAGCTGTCAGAGTTTGCAACTGTTGTTCCCAATTTTTGGACCGCATGTGTGGTTTCAGAAAGAGCTACAACTATAGGGTCCGTCGCAGACACAACAATGATAGGAATCAACTATAGATTTGAATATCCCAATCCTTCTGTGTCATTTCAATATCAACAATTTCCTGTCAGCACTTATGTTTCTGATTTCTCTCCAAAAGATCTCTCGGTTAACGAAGAGAACATGTTGTTTATGCGCCCCTTACTCCTTGATATTTATGCCCACAAGATGTTTGCTAAAATATCAGTTAATGAAATAGGGGAGCCTTTTGATGAATTTGTTTCTCCTGAAATGAACGAGATTAAAGAGATAGTGCAGAAGCTTGCCTTAAAAATGACCAGCCTAAGCTCGAGGCAAGATAGACAAGTGTAACAATATTCTTCTCAACCGAGGGAAATTAAAGATTCATGGGAAAGTAAGAGGAATTTGGATGAACACACATATCTCGCCGTGGAGGAGATCAAGAAGAAGGAGATTGAACAAAGAAACTGTCCCTTGACCAGTGTGAAGCTTAAGACACTAGTTTCCACGGTGAACAACAACGATAACAGTCACATAATTCCTGCTCCTACAGCGGCAGAGACTGCTACAGGTGGAGTATTTGGTGTTGAATTTGGTGAAATTATAGAGGATCATGAACTTGCTATGGCTCATCGAATTTCAATGGTAGACGAGGATCTTTCAGCTATTGGAACTGAGGCTGACAATATGAATGAAAGGCAGTATAAAGAAGTGGAACCTAGAAGTGGAACCTGTTGTGACATTAGTTGATTCACAGAATATTCTTATGCACAAGGATGAAGTTAAATTTGCTGAGGAAGATACAGTTATAGTGGAAACTGATATGGGGACTGAGTTGGCAAATATATGTGAAGGGCCAGTAGAAACTAAGAATGATGTGGATGGCAACACCTATTTCCCTATTCAAGAAGTCGAGAAATACATTGAAGAGAGTAGCATCTAATTGTTCGATGAGAGGTCTGAGGCAATCAATATTGTATTAAACAATAATGTTAGCAGTCACATTATTCATGTTCCTGCAACTGTGACTACTACTGTAGGTACTGAAAAAAATCACCATATCATGGAAGATCCTATCACTACCTCGAAGAAGTATATGTCTGAGAAAACTCTGACAAGTGAAGTGGAGTTAAAGGGTATAAATAAGAAGATTGACAAATTGGTTGAAGCGGTGGTTGAATTTGCAAATGCAAGCCCTTTTCCGGATCATAGCCAGCTACTAGAGTATGTGATTGATGATCCTAGGAGTTTCATAATTGGTCCTGATCGAAGGCATGTGGCTCAGTATTCTCTTATGGTGAGTGATATAATATGCAAAACTGGAGCAACTTCCAAGTTTGTCAAGGAAAATTCTTCTGCTGAGTTCATAGGAAAACATTGGTTCCTTCTACCTAGCACCATGACAGCTTTTGCACTTAGTGAGATGTTGAGAAAATAAACTTGCATATGCAAAAAAGAGAAACATATTGCTTATAGATTGATGTGTGAGTTATTAACTGATACTTCGACTTATCGAGTAAAGAAATAACGAAAGAGAAGTGGAGATGAGTAAAATTTAGAAGCAGTAGCTTATGTCGTGAAGCAGCTTGATGAATTTGATAAGAGACATACTAAGCTTTAATATATGACCTCAAAAAGGGCCTGTGAACAGCTCCAAAATAGAGGTGTTATTCGATGCAACCAAATATATAGCTACAATAGAGAGGAAACTGTTGGTAGTAGTATTGTGTGGCATAATGGAGTGGCACTTGTACTTTTTGCTCAAGCTTGTTCTGGAAAGAAACCTCATATCATCCAGGAAATTTATAACCATTTTCAGCAACTTCATCAGATAAAAGTACCAAGTCTTGATATTTTTGTTTTGGTATGCACTGTTGGAGAAAATTGTGAAATAGATTTTCCGTTAAAAAGGGGGTTGTGGCAACTTTTTGTTGGAGAAGCTGATGATTGTCACTCATGGTTGGATCTAGATAGTGAGGATATTCTTCATAAAAGTCTGTCTAGTATGACTTTTTTTATAGTACACTCCAAGGATGATAACGAGATTGATCTTCTATTTAGACATTGTAAGCTTTTGCACACCTAGTTATTAAAAGGTATCTTCTCCAAATTTAAGAAGACACTGCACATCAGTGTCAAACTTAGAAACTATTACAAGAACCTTACTAGTTTTATAGTTGTAGAAAGGATGAGAGGTGCACATATTTCACCTTTAGTTGTTGTTGCAGATAGTACAAGGAATGAAGCTGAAACTACAAATGCGGTTGATAATGCTAAGAGTAGTGCGGTTCATGCATTGCAAATTCCAAAAAATCTAGCTTGGAAGTGGCAGAATATGATTTAGATTTGATCATTGTCATAAGAACCAGCTTTCACTTGCTTTCATTATAGCTGAAGTTCTAGGCTTTTTTAGTAAATTGTTCTATGGGATGGATGCTAAAATGATAGTTGAAGATGCTGGTAGTAAAGTGTTGAAGTTATTTCCTTTGTCGTCGAAGCTGGCATGCCAAAATTATGGAAACGTTTTTCCCTAGTTACTGTTGCAGTTTTGAAGGGAAATATGCTGGTGCTAATTCATAGTGATGTTATGGAATATTTATATTTTAAAGTGGTTGATACCCGTTTTGATTGTAATAGAGGAAAGGTCTCTATTAGTGTTACTTCATAAAGCGAAATAGAAAATTTCGAGAAAGTTATGTGTGATCCTTCCCATTTGCTTACCAAGACTATCCTACCTTAGAAGAAATTGGGTTGCATATCAGATGTGTATTTGTTCTGTTGTTCTTACACTCAAAATGTTACCCCAAAAGGAAAATTAAATGGAAGTGCTAAATATGATACTATTACTTTGCACATGGAATTTCAAGGTATACTTGGGGCTTTCCAGTCACAGTCTCAATCTCGTGACTTAAACTAGTTATTCCTTTTACTGTTGAAACTACTTCTAAGCCAAGAGTAAAACAAGATCATCAAGCTACTCCTTCTCAATTACAAAGATAGTTGGATATTTCTTAAGCAGCGGAAGAAAAAGATCAAACCAACTGATTTTATGACTTCAATAATGTATAATACTTGCACGGGGCTGACTGTCATTGATTTGGGAAGATACAAATGCTTTCAAAGCACATTTTTCCATCTCTCCTTCCTTGAGGACAAGGAAGCTCTTAACGGGGGAGAACTGATACGATTTAAAATGGAAGGGGTTGGAGTTATTGGTGGAGCTTGCACAATGGCTTGCAAGGTTGTGTTATGAAGCTATTGAGAGGAGTTGCCTGAGTAGATAATAAGTCTTACTATTTGTGTTTGAATCCATTTAGCTAATTTACTTTATTATTTAATTACCCATTGTAAGTTTCCTTTATTATAGTTGTGTTCCTAGCTCCTAATTCACTATATGTACCGAGTTTTGCCCTTTCAGAGGCTTATGAATGAAATTGCTTTTTAATTTTTCTTAGCTTAACGTAGTTCTTCTTTTAGACTTCCATTCAAATTTTTAGAATTGTATCAGTGGTATCAGAGCATCGATTCTCTGACCTCTATTTCAATAGAGATGGATAGATTTCTCCAACCATACAACTATTATAATGACCCACTAGCTAGTCATCCATGGTTGAACGATGTATTGAATATTCCAGCTACTATACCAGCTCCTAGACCATAAGTTTTATCTCAAAATTTCAATAATGCACAGGGTGATGATTCCTATACTCATTGTAATACAGGATATGAGGCTCAAAACATGGGGTATTAGCACTATTTCAATCAAATACCTCCTCTATACACTTCTAATTTCAGTCCACAACATCCTTGGCATGTCTCAAGTCCCCAACATGTCTCTTATATCTACCAGCTGTCAGAGTTTGCAACTGTTGTTCCCAATTTTTGGACCGCCGGTGTGGTTTCGGAAGGAGCTACAAATATTGGGTCCGTCGCAGACACAACAATGATAGGAATCAACTATAGATTTGAATATCCCAATCCTTCTGTGTCATTTCAATATCAACAGTTTCCTGTCAGCACTTATGTTTCTGATTTCTCTCCAAAAGATCTCTCGGTTAATGAAGAGAACATGTTGTTTATGTGCCCCTTACTCCTTGATATTTATGCCCACAAGATGTTTGCTAAAATATCAGTTAATGAAATAGGGGAGCCTTTTGATGAATTTGTTTCTCCTGAAATGAACGAGATTAAAGAAATGGTGCAGAAGCTTGCCTTAAAAATGACCAGCCTAAGCTCGAGGCAAGATAGACAAGTGCAATAATATTCTTCTCAACCGAGGGTAATTAAAGATTTATGGGAAAGTAAGAGGAATTTGGATGAACACACCTATCTCGTCGTGGAGGAGATCAAGAAGAAGGAGATTGAACAAAGAAACTGTCCCTTGACCAGTGTGAAGCTTAAGACACTAGTTGCCACGGTGAACAACAATGATAACAGTCACATAATTCCTGCTCCTACAGTGGCAGAGACTGCTACAGGTGGAGTATTTGGCGTTGAATTTGGTGAAATTACAGAGGATCATGAACTTGGTATGGCACATCGAGTTTCAATGGTAGAGGATGATCTTTCAGCTATTGGAACTGAGGCTAACAATATGAATGCAAGGCAGTATAAAGAAGTGGAACCTGTTGTGACATTAGTTGATTTACATAATATTCTTATGCACAAGGATGAAGTTAAAGTTGTTGAGGAAGAGACAGTTATAGTGGAAACTGATATGGGGACTGAGTTGGCAGATATATGTGAAGGGCCAGTAGAAACTAAGAATGATGTGGATGGAAACATCTATTTCCCTATTCAGGAAGTCGAGAAGTACATTGAAGAGAGTAGCATCTAATTGTTCAATGACAGGCCTGAGGCAATCAATATTGTATTGAACGATAATGTTAGCAGTCACATTATTCATGTTCCTGCAGCTGTGACTACTGTTGTAGGTACTGAAAAGAATCACCATATCATGTGAGATCCTATCACTACCTCGAAGAAGTTTATGTCTGAGAAAACTCTGACCAGTGAAGTGGAGTTAAAGGGCATAGATAAGAAGATTGACAAATTGGTTGAAGAGGTGGTTGATTTTGTAAATACAAGCCCTGTTTCAGATCATAGCCAGCTGCTAGAGCATGTGATTGATGATGCTAGGAGTTTCATAATTGGGCCTGATCGAAGGCATGTGGCTCAGTATTCTCTTATGGTGAGTGGTATAATATGCGAAACTGGAGCAACTTTCAAGGAAAATTCTTCTGCTGAGTTCATAGGAAAACATTGGTTCCTTCTGCCTAGCACCAAGACAGCTTTTGCACTTAGTGAGATGTTGAGAAAAGAAACTTGCATGTGCAGAGAAGAGAAAGATATTGCTTATAGAGTGATGTGTGAGTTATTAACTGATATTCGACTTCTCTAGTAAAGAAATAACGAAAGAGAAGTGGAGATGAGAAAAAATTTAGAAGCAACAGCTTATGTTGTGAAGCAGCTTGATGAATTTGATAAGAGACATACTAAGCTTGAATATATGACCTCAAAAAGGTCCTGTGAACAGCTCTAAAATAGAGGCGTTATTCGATGCGACCAAATATATAGCTACAACAGAGAGGAAACTGCTGGTAGTAGTATTGTGTGGCATAATGGAGTGGCATTTGTACTTTTTTCTCAAGCTTGTTTTGGAAAGAAACCTCATATCATCAAGGAAGTTTATAACCATTTTCAGCAACTTCACCAGATAAAAGTAACAACTCTTGATATTTTTGTTTTGGTGTGCACTGTTGGAGAAAGTTGTGAAATAGATTTTCCGTTGAAAAGGGGGTTGTGGCAACTTTTTGTTGGAGAAGCTGATGATTGTCACTCATTGTTGGATCTAGATAGTGAGGATCTTCTTCATAAAAGTCTGTCTAGTATGACTTTTGTTTTAGTACACTCCAAGGATGATAACAAGATTGATCTGCTATTTAGACTTCGTAAGCTTTTGCACACCTGGTTATTAAAAGGGATCTTCTCCAAATTTAAGAAGACACTCCACATCAGTGTCAAACTTAGAAACTATTACAAGAACCTTTCTAGTTTGATAGTTGTAGAAAGGATGAGAGGTGCACATATTTCACTTTAGTTGTTGTTGCAGATAGTGCAAGGAATGAAGCTGAAACTACAAATGCGGTTGATAAAGTTAAGAGTAGTGCGGTTCATGCATTGCAAATTCCAAAAAATCTAGCTTGGATGTGGCGAATATGATTTAGATTTGATCATTGTCATAAGAACTGACTTTCACTTGCTTTCATTAAAGCTGAAGTTCTAGGCTTTTTTAGTAAATTATTCTGTGACATGGATGCTAAAATGATAGTTGAAGATGCTGGTAGTAAAATGTTGAAGTTATTTCCTTTGTCGTCGATGCTGGCGTGCCAATATTATGGAAAATGTTTTTCCCTATTTACTGTTGTAGTTTTGAAGGGAAGTATGTTGGTGCTAATTCATAGTGATGTTATGGAATACTTATATTTTAAAGTGGTTGATACTAGTTTTGAGTGTGATAGAGGAAAGGTCTCTATTAGTGTTACTTCATAAGGTGTAACAGAAAATTGCAAGAAAGTTATGTGTGATCCTTCCCATTTGCTTAACAAGACTATCCTATCTCAGAAGAAATTGGGTTGCATATAAGATGTGTATTTGTTCTGTTGTTCTTACCCTCAAAATGTTGCCCCAAAAGGAAAATTTAGTGGAAGTGTTGAATATCATATTATTACTTTCCACATGGAATTTCAAGGTGTACTTGGGGCTTTGCAGTCACAGTCTCATTCTCGTGACTTAAACAAGCTATTCCTTTCAGTGTTGAAACTACTTCTAAGCCAAAAGGAAAACAAGATCATTAATCTAGTCCTTCTCAATAACAAAGATCATTGGATGTTTCTTAAGGAGCGGAAGAAAAAGATCAAACCAACTGATTTTATGACTTTAATAATGTATAATGCTTGCACGGGGCTGACTTTCATTGATCTGGGAGGCTTATGAATGAAATTGCTCTTTAATTTTTCTTAGCTTAGCTTAGTTCTTCCTTTAGAATTTCCTTCACATTTTCAGAATTGTATTTGTATGTGCTAGCAGCAGCAGCGGTGGGCCAGGAAAGGGTTCTTCTCCAAAGGAAACCCTAAATAACGACAAAGGGAAAGGAAGGATGCTAACAAATTCAGTTGGATTTGATGTAACGAAGTTGAATTCACCAGTGATTTCAAGTAATAACAACAGTAATACTCAAAATTTAATGCCTACAGCTACAATTGGGAAGATCGGAGCATTGAACTCAGGAGGTACTACTGTTCCATTGATTACTGTAGATGGATCTGCTGTGAAGGAAAATCAACTTACCTCTTCATAGTTAGGTGCTAGCACGAGCAAACAAGGTGTACAGGAAGGGCAAAATAGGGGAAGAATGAAGGAAAATGAGAGAAGCCTTGGGTGAAACTATTCGTAGGTAATAGATTGGCGGAAAGGGGAATGTACTTTATTTATATTCCTCCTTTGATACAGGACAGAATTAAGAAGGTTCAATTACAGTATGAGGAAATGGAAGAAGAACATGAAAAATGGAAGAAGACAGTGATTATGTATGTAATCAATTGGAACCATGGAAAGGTTCATAGCCTGTCACTGGAATTTTGCTGCTAAACCCAGAATTTACTATCATAATGAGGGGTACTTTGTCATTTTATTCAATACAATTGAAGATAAAAATGAAGTGGTGCATACAGGACCACATACTATAGGTAATAAACCTATTATTCTCAAATCATGGACCACTGATTTCAATTTCTATGATGAGATGTTGAAAAATATTCCACTGTGGCTGAGTTTTCCAAATCTACCTCTAAATTGTTGGGGTAAGATCACGCTAAGTAGAGTAGCCAGTGCATTAGGGTTCCCGATATATGCTGATGAATGTACATCCAGTACAGCTAGAATATCCTATACTAGGGTACTAATTGAGACGGATATTTCTAAAGAGCTGCCAAAGAGCATTGTGGTACAGGATCCATCGGGGAAAGAGTTTGAGCAATCAGTTGAATATGACTGGGTGCCAAAGTATTGTCAAAAATATTGTATGGTTGGTCATGATTGTAATAACTTACAAGAGCATGAGGAACCACAAGGAAGGAGATAGAGGAATAAGCAGCAAAACCAAAAGTCTTAAACACAAAAAACAGTGGAACCTATGCAGCAAACTAAGATCCAAAAACTTGCAGTCCAATGGGTAGCAAAATAGCAAAATAAACATATTGATGAGGTGAAACAAAAGCAGACAACTCAAAATCAGGAAGTGGCTAAAGAAGGTGATAAAACACCATGGTAGAAAGCTAGTGGAAGAGGCTCACAAACAAACCACCCTAGTCCCCAATAGTATACACTAGTAACTACCAATGGATTTACTCCTCTGAGAGGAGACTCGCAGATAGAAGCTAGCTGGGCAGATAGAGTTGAAGAACAGGAGAAGCTGAAGGAGAATACAGGAAAGGATCCTCACCAACTCATATCAACATGAAAATAGCCACATGGAATGTAAAGGGGTTTAATAAAGTCTATAAGCAAAAGGAGATGAAGGAGTTTTTGAGAGTGAATAAAGTAACTATGATAGCAGTTATAGAACATAGAATAAAAGATGAAAAAATTAAAAACACAATTAGTAAGGTAGCAGCTGGATGGAAGTAAAAAACTCCTCTCAGAGGAGGAAGGAGTTTTTGAGAGTGAATAAAGTAACTATGATAGCAGTTATAGAACATAGAATAAAAGATGACAAAATTAAAAACACAATTAGTAAGGTAGCAGCTGGATGGAAATGGTGCTCAAGTAGCTCTTCAAATGGCAAAGAGAGGATATGGTTGATTTGGGATTCCAATAATAATATGTTCATAAAATTAAAGAGTCATCAACAACTCAGTCATGGACTAGTGCAGAATGCTACTGATTTTCCAATTTGCTTTTACTGTTGTTTATAGTTTGCATATTATAGCTCATAGGTGTGAACTGTGGAAAACTTAAAGAGAATTGGAAGAGCAGATGACAATGCCTTGGCTAATCATGGGAGACTTTAATGCAATCAAGGATATGGACGATAGAGTACATGGTACAACAGTACAGATAAGTAAAGTTAAGGATTTCAGAGAATTTATAGAGGAATGTCAAATGACAGAGTTACAAGTGTGGGAAGAAACTATACCTGGACTAATAGTCATGTTTATAGCAGGATAGATAGAGTGGTTGTAAATGCTCAGTGGATGGTAGGAATGCCCTCAATGCAAGTACAAGTAATGGATCCTCAATTCTCCGACCATTCTCCTTTATGCATTTAGATGGAACAAATAGTGGATAATAGCAAAAGACCTTTCAAATTCTACAATTATTTGGCTGATCATGAAGAATTTGGTAAAATTTTATAGGAAGGATGGATATATAGGGGTCACAAGACGGAAGGCATATGGCAGAATTTAAAGAAGGTGGATCTTAAAACTTTGAATGGGAAGGAGTGTGCTGGGACAACTAGAAAGGTACAACATATGAGACAAGAACTGGCAAATATTCAAGCACAAATGAGGCATACTACATCAACTAGTGACATGTTTGAAGCGGAAAAGAGGGCTAGAAAAAATCTTGAAAATGGTGTATGATAGAGGAAAGTATTTACAAACAAAAATCAAGGATACAATGGCTGAAGCTAGGGGGATTCTAACACAGCTTTCTTCTTTGCAGGTATGAAGAGGAGAAAATCACAGAATCAAATCAAGATGATTAAAGATGAGGGTGGAAATCTAATAACAACTAACACTAGAATTGAACAGGAAGTTATTGGTTTCTATAAGAACTTACTAGGTAAGTCAGCTAATAGTTTACCTGCAATTGATCCTAATGTAATGAAGCAAGGTCCTGCACTAACAAGGAAGCAACAATTGGGCTTAATAGCTCAGTTCACAAGTGAGGATGTATTCAAAGCTTTATAGGGGATTGATGATTCAAAATCTCCAGGAGGTGATGGTTTTAATGCTTGTTTTTTCAAGAAATCATGGCATATAATTAGGCAGAATGTCACAACAGCAGTCCTTAACTTCTTCAAAGAAAATATAATGCATAATCCAATCAATAAGTTACTCTTATTCCAAAGTTGAAGAATGTAGAGTCAATCAAGCAATATAGACCTATTTCGTGATGTACTATTCTTTACAAGATCATCTCAAAAATGCGCACTAGTAGACTACAAACTGTGATGGACTTTCTGGTTGGTAAGAGTCAAATAGCCTTTGTACTAGGGAGATTATTGAATGACAATATTCTACTAGGACATGACCTTGTGAAAGGATATGGTCGGAAAGGAGTCTCCCCTAGATGTATGGTCAAGATAGATATATAGAAGGCATATGACTCTTTGGAGTGGTATTTTTAGAACAGGTGCTTACAGCAATAAACATACCTAGTCAGTTCCTGAAGTGGATAATGACTTATGTGTCCACTATTTCCTATTCAATTGTGATCAATGGTAAACCAACAACTCCCTTTGATGCCAAGCGTGGGGTGAGACAAGGAGGCCATTTATCACCCTACCTTTTTGTTTTAGTCATGGAATATTTGACAAGACTGATGAAGACTTTGAAGAGCAAACCAGATTTCAATTTCCATCCAAGGTGTGAGAGGCTAAACATAGTTAAACTAAGTTTTGCTGATGATCTTCTACTTTTCTGCAGAGGTGATCTTATATCTACACAGATGCTATATGACTGCCTCCAGCAATTTTTTACCTCATCAGGACTGATTGCCAACCAAGGAAAGAGCTTTATATACTTTGGTGGAGTACCAGTACAAGTTCAACATCGGATTCTGAGCAGTTTGGGTTTCTCCATAGGATCCCTGCCTTTTCGATATCTTGGTGTGCCATTAAGTGTCAAAAGATTATCAGTAAATCAATGTCAACCACTCCTAGATAAAATACTAGCAAAAGTGCAATATTGGACATCAAAATTCTTGTCATATGTAGGTTGTTTGCAATTAATAAAGAATGTGATGATATCGAATTCAATCTTTCTAGTCAAAGATCTTTCCTTTTCCAAAAAAGAACCTGATAAAGTTGAAAGTACATGCAAAAGATTTCTGTAGACAGGGGAGACAGATGGGAGCAAGAAGGCTTTGGTTGCTTGGAAACAGTTATGCTGGCCAAAGACTGCAGGAGGACTAAACATAACAGATATAATCATTTGGAACAAAGCAACAATTCTGAAGCACTTTTGAAACTTATGCAAAAAGAAGGATCGATTGTGGATTCAATAGATGCACATGTATTACATAAAGCAAGATATAGTATGAAATGTGAAAGCCAAACAAGCAGCATGGCTGACAAAAAAGATTCTAGGAGCTGGAAAATACTTAATAGAAGCTAATATCAATGTGGCAGAGGTGACGAATGGGAATAAATACTCCATTCGAGATGCCTATAATAAGTTAAGGGGTGAGTTCACAAAGGTCCCATGGAGAAGAGTGCTATCTAAAAATGATAGTTGTCCTAAATGGCTATTCATTGTTTATATAGCCATACAAAGCAAATTATACACTAAAGACAGGCTCATGAGATGGGGAAGCATAACAAGTGTAGAATGTGTCTTGTGCGAGGAAAATGATGAGGATCTTGAGCATTTGTTTTTTAAATGCAAGTTTTCAGCAACAATATGGGAGAGGCTACTGAAATGGGCTGGAGTAGGAAGAACTTCCAGGAAATGGAATGAAGAAATAAGCTGGGCCATTAAGTTTGCAGCAGGAAGAAGAGCATCAGCAGTTCTATATAGATTGATGCTTGCAGGCACTGTGTATTACATATGGCAGGAGAGGAATTGGAGGATATTTCGAAAGCAAAAAAGGAAAGCTGAAGATATGGTTAGATTGATAATCCAAGACATTCATTGTCAGGGTAGTATGAGAACTAGTTTAGAGGGAAAGCTAAAGTCCTTAAATTTTTATCCTTAGATTACTAGTTTGATACTGCTTAGCTGATGTAGTGCTTATAGTTGGGGCTGCATGTCCAACTGTAAGGTAGAGATGGCTTTTTGTTCTGCAAATATATTAATTTTTTCCAGGTAATAAAAGTTTAAATTACCAAAAAAAATAAAATATTTAAAGCTTAATATGGATATAAATGATGAAAAATAATATAATATATTATTATAAAATTATTTGTGATGCAGTTAATAATTATTTATATAAAAATGCAGGAATAAATTGATTAAAAACATTTAAAATTATAGAAAATTATGAAAAAATACTTGATGATGTTCATGCACTACTCTGAGATATATATGCATATTTTAAATATGTGAGGGAAAAATTAGGTATCAACAGTTGCCCATCTTTACCCGGGAAGGATGAAAGAGTTGTCGGATAATGAAATGATGGCTGATTTTGACAGAATGGGGTTTTTTTGAAAAATATAGGACGCACCCTGGTCTCTAAGCCACCTACATATCCCTGGTTTTACAGGAATCAGGCCTTGTTTAGTTATGGACCCAACGGTGAATGAAACCGATGAAATTATTATAGGAATAAATGTCTATTTTAGAAACGGTACTTTTGGGAAGGATAGTATCGGATGGATTTATACGGGGTTATGAACGTGAATTTGAAGAGTAACAGATGTGTTACAGGGCATATATCTGAATGGTCATAGAGTAAAGGTGAGTAATTAATGGGAGTCAGTTATGTTTAAAATAATGTCAAGGTGTAAATGGTATGAGCGGAAACTGGAGCGAAGGTTGCTCTTGTTTGAAGAACGGTTAACTTCTATATTACCTTCAAAACTTAAAACACGATGCGTGCAAATATATATGTATTACTGTGACAAGTTAAATATGATGCAAATTCCTTTTGGACTAAGAAGGTTGTCTTTGGTCAGTGAAGATGACGTCCTTAGACCATGACGTCCCAAGCCATGAATCATGAGATAAAGGATTAGCAGGCCTTGAGATGATGTTCTCGCTCCATGAGAATGGTGCCTCCGAACCATGACGTCTTTGAATAATGATGTGAGATATTGAGAGATCCTCAGGCCATGACATGGTGTCTTCAGGCTATGAGGATGATGCCTTCGGACTATGACGCCTTCAGACAGAGACATGGTGATGCATATGAGCAAAACAAGACAGAGCTTAGTCTTGTATAGGATTGGGATAGAGATTAGCCCTGAAAAGGCAAGATGGTACTAAGTTCCAAATTGGGTGACGTCCAGTTCTCGGACAAATAAGGGAATAGCTTGACCTTATGCAATTGGGATGCGGGGCTTAGCCTCATACAAGATTTGAGACAGGGCTTAGTCTCATGCAAAGAGAAGGCAATGCTTAGCCTTATGCAAATAGGGAGGCAGGGCTTAGCCTCATGCAAGATTTGAGACAGGGCTTAGTCTCATGCAAAGAGAAGGCAATGCTTAGACTTATGTAAATAAAGAGGCAGGGCTTAGCCTCATGCAAGATTTGAGACAGGGCTTAGTCTTATGCAATAAGAAGTCAATTCCTAGCCTTATGAAAATAAAGAGGCATGGCTTAGCCTCATGCAAGATTTGAGACATGGCTTAGTCTCATGCAAAGAGAAGGTAATGTTTAGCCTTATGCAAATAGGGAGGCATGGCTTAGACTCATGTAAGATATGAGACAGGGCTTAGTCTTATGCAAAGAGAAAGAAATGCTTAGCCTTATACAAATAAAGAGATAGGTCTTAGCCTCATGCAAGATTTGAGACAGGGCTTAATCTCATGCAAAGAGAAGGAAATGCCTAGCCTTATACAAATAAAAAGGCAGGGTTTAGCCTCATGCAAGATTTGAGACAGGGCTTAGTCTCATGCAAAGAAAAGGTCAATGCTTAGCCTTATGCAAATAAAGAGGCAGGGCTTAGCCTCATGCAAGATTTGAGACATGGATTAGTCTTATGCAAAGAGAAGGCAACGCTTAGCCTTATGCAAATCGGGAGCAGGGCTTAGTCTCATGCAAAGAGAAGGCAATGCTTAGCCTTATGAAAACAGGGAGGCAGGGCTTAGCCTCATGCAAGATTTGAGATAGTGCTTAGTCTCATGCAGTGGAAAAATAGCAAATAGGAGAAGAATATTTCTTAGCTGGAGATATCGTTGTGCTTGGCGGTCCGGTTGTTATGAAGATAATGGTTTTAAGGTGTATGTACTTATGATTATTTTTTGTTCCTGCATCCAAAGAAAAATCAGGAGTTTTGCGGGGAGGTTGGTTCATGTCTTTTGTCTTTTTGTTTTGCTTTTCTTTGCTTTGCTCTGGAGGTCCTGTTCGAGTTACCCTGGGTAACACCTGGTTGCCATGGAAATAAAGTTTTCAAAACATATGCATTTATTCGATGAAATAGAGTTATTTTAGAAAACACAGCGTTATATAATATCAAGTAAATTATATTAACTCATGACTGCGACACTTTAGAGATGTTGCGAATTTCTTGCACTAGAATTTTGAGGGTCCTCCTCAAAATTCTGCCACAGTTACTTAACCAATTCTTTGACTATCTTGCATATGATGACTTTGGTTGGACTTGCTCCGGAATTTTGAGGGTCCTCCTCAAAATTCTACCCCAATTTTTGGTTCTAGGAAAATGAAGATTTTATTAAGATGTGACCTAAACCACAGGGTTGCCTACATATCCCCTTTTAAACAGGAATCAAGTCAAGCGTTGTTCAGTTATATCAGATGAAGAAATGTAGACAATCTAAACACAGTATCTCTTGGCTGCATCTAAATTGATAGGTTTTGGACAAACTTCTCTGTCCATTTCTGCAAGTACGAGGGCTCCTCCTGTTAGTACCCTGTGAACCATGTGGGGCCCTTTCCAATTGGGTGAAACTTTCCTTTGGCTTTGGGAAGATTCGCTTTAACACTAGTTGCCCCGGTGTGAATTGTCTTGGTCTGACCCTTTTGTTGAAAGCTCTGGACATTTTGTTCTGATAAAGGTGACCATGATACACTGCATTCATCCTTTTTTCCATCAATGAGGGCTAATTGCTCATAGAGGCTCCTTATCCATTCTGCATCACTGAGTTCGGCTTCTTGTGTGATCTTTAAAGAAGGAATTTCTACCTCGGTGGGAATGACAGCTTCGGTACCGTAAACCAGTAAATAGGGAGTTGCCCCAGTTGATGTGTGGACTGTGGTACGATATCCCAGTAAGGCAAATGGTAACTTCTCATTCCATTGCTTGTGATTTTCTACCATTTTCCTTAGTATCTTCTTGATGTTCTTGTTGACAGCTTCCATGACTCCATGCATTTGAGGCGTATATGCTGTGGAGTTTTTGTGCTTGATTTTGAAAGCTTCACACATGGCTTTCATCATATCATTGTTGATATTGGCGGCATTGTCAATGATGATGGACTCAAGAACCCTGAATCGACAAATAATACGATCCCTAACAAAATCTGCAATGACTTTCTTGGTTACAGCTTTGTAAGATGCAACCTCTACCCATTTTGTGAAGTAATTGATGGCCACTAAAATGAATTGTGCCTGTTTGAAGTAGTGGGTTAGATTGGACCAATGAGGCCAAGGTGCACTTGTTGCATTGAGTTCGTTCGGCGAAACTCGTATCATGTCTGCATGTATTTGGCATTGATGGCATTTTTGGACATACCGAATGTAATCTGTTTCCATAGTCATCCAAAAGTATTCAGCTCTGAGTATCTTCTTGGCTGGAACGAAGCCGTTCATATGTGGTCTGCAGGTTTCAGCTTGTATTTCCTCGAGCAATTTGGAAGCTTTTTTGGCGTCAACACACCTTAGTAGTCCTAGATCAGGTGTTATCCTATACAAAATTCCTCCGCTTTGGAAGAAATGATTGGACATACTACGTAATGTGCATTTTTTAGAATGATTCGCCTGCTTTGGGTTTTCTCCTTTCGCCAAATATTCCTTGATGTCGTGAAACCATGGGTTTCTGTCCATTTTTTCTTCAACGTGAGCACAATAAGCTAGATGAATATGGATCCTTACTAGAATGGGATCGATGAAATTCTTATCTGGATGTTGTATCATGGATGACAAAGTAGCCAGTGCGTCTGCGAACTCGTTCTGGATTCTTGAAACATGTTTGAATTCTACCTTCCTGAACCTCTTTATCAGTTCTTGCACATGGTACAGGTATGGTAGTATCTTATTTTTTTGTATCCCATTCTCCTTGAACTTGATATATTAGAAGATCCGAATCACCAATTACCAGCAACTCTTGTATATTCATGGCGATGGCCAAATTGAGTCCCATAATGCAAACCTCATATTCTGCCATATTATTGGTGTACGGGAACCTAAGCTTTGCGGATACCGGATAATGTTGACCTGTCTTTGACTCCAAGACCGCTCCAATACCTAGTCCTTTGAAGTTTGAAACTCCATCGAAACATATTTTCCAATCGTCGTAGGCTTCAGCAATGTCCTCTCCTACGAATGACATTTCTTCGTCAGGAAAATACGTTTTTAGTGGTTTGTATTCTCCTCCTATAGGATTTTCAGCAAGATGGTCTCCCAACGCTTTTCCTTTGACTGCCTTCTGAGTTACATAGATGATATCGAACTCACTCAGCAATATTTTCCAATTGGCTAACTTCCAGGTGGGCATAGGCTTCTGAAAGATATACTTTAGAGGATCCATTCTTGATATGAGGTATGTGGTATATGCACAGAGGTAGTGCTCCATTTTTGTGATATCCATGTCAAAGCAAATCAAGTGTGTTCTAGCATAGTACCGTGCTTCATAAGGTGTGAACTTCTTACTCAAGTAATATATGGCTTGCTCATTTCTTCCTATCTCGTCATGTTGTCCCAAAACACAACCAAAAGCCTCATTTAGTACGGCCAAATAGAGTAGCAAAGCCTTTTGACAATCTTCAGTCCAACTGGTCACATCATCCTTCTTTAGCATTTTGAAAATTGGTTCACATATTAATGTGGATTGTGCTATGAAGTGGCTGATGTAATTGAGACATCCCACAAAACTCATCACTTCCTTCTTTTTCTTTGGTGGTGGCAATTCTTGGATAGTTTAATCTTTGACGGGTCAAACTCGATTCCTCGGCGGTTGATGATGAATCCCAATAATTTTCTAGCAGGAACCCCGAACGCATATTTTGCAGGGTTTAGTTTTAAATTGTACTCTCGTAGCCGGTCAAAGAACATCCTCAAGTCTGCTACGTGATCTATGGCTTTCTTTGATTTGATGATGACGTCGTCAACATATACCTCTATTTCCTTGTGTATCATATCATGGAAGACAATTATTATGGCCCTCATATGGGTATCCCCAACATTCTTCAGACCGAATGGCATCATTTTGTAGTAGTACACCCCCCATGGTATAATGAAAGCTATTTCTCTGCATCTTCTTCGTCCATCCAAATATGATGATAACCCGCGAAGAAATCTACAAAGGATTGGAGTTCATGCTTGGGACAATTGTCGATCAAAATGTGTGTATTTGGCAGTGGGAAATCATCTTTGGGACTTGCTTTGTTTAAATCACGATAGTCAACACACACCCTAACTTTCCCATCTTTCTTTGGAACTGGTACGATGTTGGCTAACCAGGTTGTGTACTCAACTACCCTGAGGACTTTGGCTTTGATCTGCTTAGTGACTTCTTCCTTGATTTTTAAGCTGATGTTTGGTTTGAACTTTCTGAGTTTCTGCTTCACCGGCGGACACATTGGATTGGCAGGCAACTTATGAGCCACTGTGGATATGCTCAATCCGGTCATGTCGTCATATGAACATACAAAAATAGCTTCATACTCTTTCAGGAAATGGGTGTCCTCTTATTTATCTGATGGTGATAGGTGAATACTTATGCGAGTCTCTTTGATGGTTTCAGAATCTCCCAAATTGATTGCCTCTGTTTCGTCCAGGTTGGACTTGAGTTTGTTCTCGAAATTCTCAACTTCTCTAATAACTTCCTCAGGTATCTCATCTTCTTCTTCCGAGTCACTATCCTTATGTTGCGTTGTCTCATTACATATCACAGTCATTGGTTCATCATGATAAGTAATAATAATGTTGTAGAGGGAAAATGTAAAAGATAATAATAAATACTAAAATAACAACGCATTAATTAAATCTTGAAACATCAAAATAGGTACGACTCGATGACTCGAGTAATTATTTCAAAGAAAAATACGTCTTAAAACAAAATACTGGAAATATTTTAAATGCTTAAAATGGATTTTAATACAGATCATGTTAATTGTCAGGCTACCCAGGAACTCGACAGGCCTAGGATGGTGCGGTAGTCCAATTCTTAAGAACGACACCTTTTTCCATGGTTTAAATGGTGAGGTCTTCTTCTTCCTCCTCCTTAACTATCACATTGCAATCCATATCTTTGTCTTCTAGAAACAGGTTCCTTAGCCCAACCAAAGCTTCCTCCTCTGCAGATCCCTATATTGTATCGGCCTAGTGAAGGTCTGACTCAGATGCGGCACTAGCTGCTCGGGAGGGTAATAGGGGCCATGCCATGGGGGCGACCAATCATTATATTCTTTCCATTTATACTAATATACGAGCCCAAAAGTTGTACCATGACGTTTCAACTGTATCGGTTTGGTAATGCCCTAGAGTTTCTTCCCAAGTCTTTTGTCAGGCTCATACCCTAACCATGCCAGTATGCTTTCTATTTTGCTGCTCCTCCATTTATCTTTCTCAATTGCATTGACACGCTCGATGCGGTGATATGTTTCTCCACCCAACTTTCTTCTATTCTCGACAACCGGAACGGTTTGGCTGGTATAAATGGGATTACTTCCATCTCCATAAATGATTACCTCTTGATGGTTATGTTCGAACTTCAAGGCCTAGTGTAGTGTAGAAGCTACAGCTCCAGCAGCGTGTATCCAAGGTCATCCCAATAAAAGATTATACGTAGCATATATGTCCAATACTTGAAACAACATTGAACCAAGTCAGGCCCATTTGTAAACAAGGTTGATTTCTCCAATTGTGGCCCTTTGAGACCCATCAAATGCCTCCACATTCATACTCCCTGCTCGTATCTCATGGAAATCTTTACCCAACCTTTTAAAGTGGTCAACGGACAAATATTGAGGCTTGAACCCCCATCTATTAGGACTATGGCGATGAATTTGTCCTCCAACTATACCATTATGTGCAATACCCTACTGTGACTTAATCCTTCAGGTGGTAATTCATCTTCGTGAAAGGTGATCTTGTGGCTTTCCATTACTTGCCCTACCATGTTGTCTATATCTCCACTAGTGATGTTGTTAGGCACATAATCTTCATTCAACACCTTCATCAGAGCATTCTTATGTGCCTCCGATTTTGCAGCAACGACAAGATCGATATCTAGGTGGGAGTCTTGTTCAGATGATCAACGACAGAGTATTCTCTCACATGCACTTTCCTCCAAAGATCATCTGGACCAGTTTCAATGATGGTTTGTTTGGTAGCAGTTTCCTTTCTTGTTCCTCCCAAATTATCGAGTGTATAGATCCTTCTAGTTCTGGTCATCCTCTGTGCAGTACCAGACACTTCCATTTTTCCTTTTCCTTTTCTGCTAGCTTCGGCAACATAATCCCAGGGTATGCATTAGAATTGAAGGTTAGTGTAGATGTTACCATCACAGTGAAGGGTGTGGCTACTTCTACTTCAAATGGAGTAGGTGTAGTCGCAGGTGATGTTACTTCAATTTCAAATGAGATGGAAGCGGCTACTTCAACTTCGACCGGTGGATATATCTGTACCACAATAGGAGTGAGTATGACTGCAGGTTTTGGGTCATCACCTTCCCGAATAAACCCAATAGACCCTTCAAGATCCCATTCTTCATCAATTTCTATCATATTTTACTCTTTCACCCCTATGATCTAGGAGGGGATTGTTGTGTACATTTGGTGCGGCTTTCTTTGATTGTATGAATTTGGTATCAATCAGTGTTTGAGTCTTGTCTTTCAGAGTGCGGCATTCATCAATAGTATGCCTCTTTATGCTGGAATGGTACGCGCATGTTTTATTCAAGTTGACCCATTGGGAGGAGTTTTCCATGGCGACTGCGGGAAATGGGGATGACATATCCAACAACATTCAATATTTCATATAATTTGTGGATGGGCTCAGAAATAGGGGTGTATTATTTGGGCGGTCTGCGATAGAAATTAGGTCCAGGTTTTTGATAGTTTTGACGGATTGGAGGTGAGTGGTAATAGGCTGGCTGGGTGTTATAAGTATGATAGGTAGTAGTGGGTTGAGAATATCTGGGAGGTGAAGGTTGGTATGTGGGTGGTGGTGTTTGGTATGTAAGTGGAGATTTTGGACCTTAGGCCACCATCACTGCCCCTACTTCTTTCTTCTTTGATATGCCCCCTAATTGTAATACTTTGTTCATAGCCTACAATTCTTCAAAATTGGTTACCATCCCACTCTTGATCCCTTCTTCAATCATTTCCACAAGTTTGATGATATTGGAGAACTTGTGATTTTCGATGAACATTATGGATCCTGGGCCCTAACAAAAAATTTGTTCATTTGCTCCTCCTCTATGTCGGCCTGACCTTTGCAGCTTCTGACCTCCATCGAGTAGCATACTCGTAGAAAGTTTCCATTGGTTTCTTCTTGAGGTTCTGTATGTACAAGACGTCTGGTGCATTCTCTGTATTAAACCTGAATTGGTCCATGAAGTCTGATGCCATGCTTACCCAATTAAGATATTTCTTGGGATTCTGACTGATATACAAAGATAGGGCATCTCCAGTTAGACTCCTCATGAATAGTTTCATGCAAATTCTTTCATCTTTCCTAACTCTCAACACCTTACCACAGTATGTCCTCAAATGTACCTTCGAGTTACCCATTCCGTCGAACATCTCACACTTGGGAGGTTTGTAACCTTCCGTTAGTTCCACGTCTAATTAAATGCATAGATCCTCATAATTCAGACTCTCAATTCCTTTGCCTCCTTCAACGCCCTGGACTCGTCTTGTGAGATTCTTGAGCTCTTTTGCTATGTTCTTAATTACCAGGTCCTTCTCGGTAGATTCTGGAGTGTATGAGATTGGCTGAGCAGAGTGGGGTAATGTTTCCACATATATGGGAGTGTTTTGGTGGGTGCTGGGGGTTGGAGTGTAATGGTGATTATTAGTTGAATTTTATGGATCAGGGATAGGTTGTGGGGTATTCTGAGGAGTATGGTAAGTGGTTTGTGGGTATTGAGTCGGGAGATTCTGGTGTTGAGGATGGGTAGGCACAGACAGAGGATTAGGATTTTGGGGAAGTGTTGCGTATTGATAGGGTGCAGGAGGATTTTGTGGATGTTGGTTTGGTGTGTTTTGAGGAGGTGTTGTATTTTGGGCATTTTGCTAGTTAAGATCTGGGACGTTTAGGGTGAGGGGTAGGTTTGCCAAGTTGCGGACCTGCTCAAGTTCTCCTTGCAATTCCAGTATTTTTTGTTCCAACCGTAGGGCCAAATCATTTTGGGTCGGAGTACTCCAACCGTTTGAAGTTTCAATAGTCTCAGTATGTGCAACATTTTCTTTCAGATACCACTCATATCATCCATCTTAGCTTTTCCGTTACCTTTTGGATTACTTCGAGGAGGAGGAGGTGGAGGGCCTCTAGATCTGGTATGATATGCTGACGATTCCAGTATGTGCGAACCAACCTTAGGCAATGGGAATAATCAAAATAAAGAAAAAAGCAAAAAAGTAAACAAGTTAGTAAGGATTCTAAAAAACATTTGCAGCATTTAAACACGTATTAGAGGAATACAAATTCGTGTCCTATCTTGGGGAACCCGTTATGCCCGAGGTAAGCCTAGCGACAAGTAGATTTGGAGAGATTTAATGCCTATAAATGCCTCATTTCATTAATGTAATAAAGAAGATGAACCTAAAAACGACAATAAATAAATTAGTTACTAATGGCATTTACCTTATTACATTCCAAAATGTTTCAAAAAATAGCTAAATCTAATCTACTTGGTCCCGGAGGGACCTTCTCCATATTTGACCTTCTTGTCTTCGTCGATCAGATTCCATGGGTCGTGCATGTCCAACAATAGGCACGCCCTTGCTAGGTGTCCTCCTTCATTTCCCTCTGCATTCTAACAGTCTACGACCTTTTTCCTCATCTTTCCTTCCAGTTCCATTAGACCCTGCTCCAAATATTCCAGCCTTTCTATCAATCTTGTAGCCATTTCCTTCCATTCGTTAATTGACTCTATGTCGAACTTGTGTTGTTCCAAATGCCTGGCTTTGGATTCAAGGACTCTCTTGCGTAGCCTCTCATATTTCACTTGTGCTTCAACAGCTTCATCTATGACCCTGTTTCCTTGATCAACCCCTCGCTCGACTATTCCTTCTATGTTATCTTCTAACCATGATGGGTAGAAGTACATATGGCCTGTGTGATATCGGTCTG
Source organism: Nicotiana glauca (assembly GCA_026770625.1). Taxonomy (NCBI): domain Eukaryota; kingdom Viridiplantae; phylum Streptophyta; class Magnoliopsida; order Solanales; family Solanaceae; genus Nicotiana; species Nicotiana glauca. The sequence continues at coordinate 61,674 of MU773996.1, forward strand.
GCTCGATGGTATCCTTTTCCACGATAATCTTCAAATGCCACATGTGCTGAGCCTCACATTTGTATGGAATGGCATCATCCTAAAAATCTGGTCTGTAATGACTCATTTTGGAGACTCGTGGTATGACTTATTTTCTACCAAGATAATTATGTGGGTCCACAAAAGTTTCCCCATTGTATTGAACTGGGAAAAGCTTGGTAAACTTGTACAACCTCAACAAAGCCTCAGAAGACATAACTAATCCACCAGCAGCCTGAGGCGTAATAACTGGCTGAGCTACTCCCACTGGCTAAGCTGCTGGAGTCTGAAACTAAGGAGTCATCTGCTCCCGAGTGTGAGTAGCAGGAGTCTGTGCTCCTCCCCCAGCCCGAGAGACGGATGGTGCTACAGGAAATGTGCCAGCCTGAATAACACTCTCCATAAGGCCCACTAGATAGACCAAAGCATCCTGAAGCACTAGAGTGGCTATTAACCCTTCTGGAACCTAAGTTGGTCCGGGACCTCATCATAAAACTCCACTCGAGGCTCCACTACTGGTGTTGCTACTCGAGCTCTAGGCTGAGCCCTGCCCCTGCCTCGGCCTCTAGCACGGCCTCGGCCTCGGCCTCGGCCTCGGCCTCTACCCCTTGTAGGAGCTGCCACTGGGGGTTGGGGCTGTTGATCAGCTGTTGAAGCAGTACGTGTTATCGGCATCTGCGAAAGAACAAGAGTAGAGAGTTCAATTAGCATTGAGATCTCAAATCACACGAAAGAGAAGAATAGAAGTGAAATTGTTCCTAAACTCTATCGCCTCTAGGGGATAAGCACAAACATCTCTGTACCTATCTCTTAGACTCTACCTAGCTTGTTCGTGAATTATGAGACCTAGGAAACCTATTGCTCTGATACCAACTTGTCACGACCCGAATTTCCCACCATTGGGATTGTGATGTCGCCTAACTTTACAGAGTGATAGGCAAGCCGACATATAGAAATTTAATACGCTAACCACTAACCAGTTCAATAAATAGCAACAATTAAACCAAAGCAGATTAAAAGTGTGTGGAATTTTCATAATAATCCAAGTGCTAATACACGACTACCTAAAATCTGGTGTCACAATCCATGAACTTCTAAGAGTCACTACAAGTACTGGCTGAAAAAAAATACAATTGTTCTCAACATAAAAGAAAACAGGAAGCTAGGATAACTGGAAGGGGACTCCAGGTTCTGCGAACGTCGGTAGATCTACCTTGGATCTCTTGTTGGACTAAAGGCAGCAGCTCACTCGGGTCAACACGGTCCGGTACAAAAATCTCCACATAAAGTGCAGTGGATAGTATCAGACCGACCCCATGTAGTTGGTAAGTGTCGAGCCTAATATCGACGAAGTAGTGACGAGGCTGGCACAAGACACATATATAACCCTATGAAGTTAACTCATATACGAGAAAATAACAACAAATGAAAATTAAGCAGATAATAATGGGAAGGGGAAAACATGTTGGGGGCATATCAAATCCTGAAAATATTACAGTAAAGAAACACAGTAAATAACATACTTTGTACCAACGAAAGTAATAACATAGCAATCAAGTGCACGTCATCACCCTTCGTGCTTACTCTCGTCCTCACCATAAAAAGCAATAGAAACAACATGGCATCACCCTTCGTGCATTAACTCTCTCATAACATGGCACAACATCACTCTTCGTGCATTATCACTCGCAGAATATGGTACGGCATCACCCTTCGTGTATTATCACTCACAAAATATAGCAAGACATCACCCTTCGTGCATTATTTCTCACTCACAAAACATTGCACGGCATCACCCTTCGTGCATTATCACTCGCAAAATATGGCACGGCATCACCCATCGTGCATTATCACTCATAGAATATGGCACGACATCACCCTCATGCATTATCGCTCACTCACAAAATATTCCACGACATCACCCTTCGTGCATTACCACTCACAGAATATGGAATGACATCACCCTTAGTGCATTATCGCTCACTCACTAAACATTGTACGGTATCACCCTTCGTGCTTTAACACTCTCCATCACCCACACAATGAAAAATAACAACAGGGAGATAGAAATATCAAGAACCAATCTTACTTCAACATTTAATTTCACTATACCAGCCTCCATTCTGAGTTAATACTCAATTAGTACCAAATTTCGTAAAAAATGATAAGAGTTTCTTAACACATGGAATAACAAGTCTAAACATGAAATATATAATCTAAGAGTACAACATTTATAAGAACAAGACTAACTCGCACGCTATGACTCGACATTAACGCATAGGTACTCGTCACATTACCTATACGTTGTACTCAATATCAAAACACATAGCAAATAGGTAAATAATACCCAATCCCTCAAGCCAGGGTTAGGCCCAACACTTATCTCGCCTCAGTGGGCCACTCAAAGATCAATAACAGCTTTTCTCTTCACACAAACCTCTAGACCAATAGAATTTATGATTTGGGGAGGAAGAAGTGTTTGAAAAATCGCCTCTTATGTTTTCGGGTTTGAAAAATTGAAGAATGAATGAAATCTCAAGAGAGGCCAAAAAATCTCCACCGCTGTCCCTGAAGTTCCACCGCGGACGCGTTCCTCTACTAGAGTCTGCGAATTTCCCACCGCGTCCGCACTTCCAAGATCCAAGATCTGCAACTTTGCAACTACCCGATACCAGATTTTTTCTAAGTCTAGACATCTCGTAGCTTACCAGAAACTCACCCGAGCCCTCGGAGCTCCAAACCAAACACGTACACAAGTCTTAACACATCATATGAACTTGCTCGGGCGATCAAATTACCAAAATAACACCTAGAACTACGAATTTACCACCAAATTACATGAAATTTTCAAGAAAGTTTCAAAACTTATATTTTCTCAACCAAAGGCCCGAATCACGTCAAATCAGTCCCGTTTCTCTCAAAATTTATCAGATAAGGAATAAATATCAAAATGGATCTGTACCAGATTCCGAAACTAAAATACGGACCCGATACCAATAAAATCAAATTCTTTAAATTATTACATTTTCATCCTTTTTAATTTTCTTCAAAAAATCATTTCTCGGGCTAGAGACCTCTGAATTTGATTCCGGGCATATGCCTAGGTCCCATTTTTTTCTCCGGACCCATCAGGACCATCAAAATACGATCCGGGTCCGTTTACCAAAATATCGATCGAAGTCAACTAAAATTAACTTTTAAAGCCAAAAATTAGTATTTTTCTCAATTTCTACATAAAGGCTCTCCGAAAACGTGCCCGGATTGCGCACGTAAATCGAGAGGAAATAAGATGAGGTTTTGAAGGCTTCAGAATACCGAATTGGATTCTAAAATATAAGATGACCTATCGGGTCATCACAATTACGTATAACAAGAAATCCTATGTTTCTTGAGCGGACAAAACACATAGAAGTGTGGATTGTCAGTTTGTTAGAAGCAAACTACAAGAGGAACTGATTTCACTATAGCATGTAGCAACAGACAATCAGTTGGCCGATGTCCTTACTAAGGTTCTAACAGGAGAGAAGCACTCAGCAATCTTGAGCAAGTTGACAGTGTACATAACACCTCCAACTTAAGGGAGGGGGTGTTAAGACTTGTATAATTATGTTGATATGTGTTAGTTGTATAATTAGTGATATTAGTTATTTGTAATGAGTAGAGTTAGTTGCGTAGTTAGTGGCCAGCTCAGCATTAGATGTGTCCACAAGTGTATATTCTCAGAATAGTAATGAGAAAAAGTGAGCTTTCCATTTTACATTTTATGTTCTCATCTCTCATGAAATCTCTCTCTAGAAGAACTCCATTGGAGCTCCGGATCGATATTCAAGCTCATCCTCATAGTTAGATTTAACAAGTCATTTTGTAAAATAATTCCATATGAGTAAAGCACTAAGTTAAAGAAACAAGTGGGTGGGGACTTAGAAATGAAATGCATTTAGTAACACATTTATTTTATTTTTTATTACTTGACATGTCATGGAAGATCGAAATTTAGCCATTAATTGGATGTAGTGTGTGGCGCAAAAAGGGTTCTAAGTATTTTTTAATTCTTGATGACATAATAATAGGTTAATAGCAATGGAATGAAGAATGTATAATGATTACAAACAAGTGCTAACGTAAGACAAGGATAAAGTATGCTAGAAATCTATTAATTGGATGATGACTAGTTGACGGCACATAATGGAGATCGTAGCGCAAAGAATAATTAGGAGCTGGATTAGACAAGAAGTCGCAGCAATGTATTGTACATTCACTTCTAGAATATGTTTTAGGATTTTCTGACCTTTAAAGAAATTAAGTCAATTAGAAATAGTGTTTTCTATATTCGAACTATGAATTTATGGAATACTAATTATGTTGTGATATTTCCAAAAAGTGGACAAATGTCCATTCATCTAACAACTTGCATGGGAAGTTCAAAATAAGTGTCATACACTTGGCATGCTCTAAGCTTCTCAATTAGCCTATAAATAGCCATCAAAGATCAGCATTTTCCTTTGCCTTTTTTCATTCCTCTTCAGCTTCTTTTCCTTTCCTCCTTAAACTTTTGTAGTCTACTTTTTTTGTTCCTCTCTTTTAAATAGTTGGGCTTGTAATTTAATATTTTGCTGATTTCGGTATCCTCTAAATAAATTAGAGATGCGCTTGTTTAATCCTGAAAAATATTTAACATTGCTGAAATAGTTTTTTAGGACAGTGCCCAGCACGACTCAAGTCAATTCGTGTATCTACTTACAAATAATATTATTAAAGTATATAGGTGTGCATTAGAGATCATGTATATAGGATCTTCTTTGTGTAAATTACTGAACTTGCCTGAAAATGTGTTAACGTCTCTGCCCACATAGACTCCATGCATATAGGAGATATATAAAATATTAGTTTCTACAATTTAGATATCATGCATATAGGGATATTAAATTTAGTTTCTGCAATTTAAATATCATGTCTGTAAGATATAAAATCAGTTTATGCAACTTAGATATCATGTCTATAGAAAATAAATAAATCAGTCCCAACACCTAGAAATCATGTTTATAGGATCTAACTTATTCTATAAATTAGAAACCATGTCTATAGGATCTAAAGAGATAAAAACTTATTTGTTAAAATTAGTAATTGGCTTATAAACTGTAGTCGTTAATTAACAGTTTTAGATACCATGCCTATAGGATTCTACTCTAGTCCTCACTTAGGCAAGCCTGTAGGGTAATTAGGAATTCTGGGTCTAAAAATAGTGATTTTTTTTGCTGCTTGAAATATGCCCAGATTTAGAATATTAACAAAATCAATAGGCAAACTGATAGGTCTGCTGCTCGCTTTAATAAAGTTGTTGTGTTGTATTCTGTTTATGCTCATCTAGATATCTTGCCTATAGGGTCTTGAATTGATAAAATTCTCTGTTTGAATTGCGTGCATCTGTTGTTTACTTGTGGAGGTCAACATGAGCCTTTATTTGCTTCTTATGTGACAGTCCTATATGAATTTTGTTTATCGCTTAGTTTTGTCATTTTTAAGCAACGTAGGTGAGTCTAGATCCATACAAAATAGAAGTCCTAAACACCTCCAGGATTATAGGTAAGAGACAGGTAGTGCGCGCATAAGGTACGCATTAAAAGCTGCTAGAACGCTTAGGTAACAACTGAAAGATAGTATTGGGGTAGTAACGGAGATGATGACTTGTGCGCTAATGCTATGCGTAACACCCTAATTTGGGAAAAGTTACCAAGTATTGCATGGAAATGATCCTATAGGCTAAAAAAAACCTAGGACCTTTTTTATTCCTGTTTTGAATTGATGTCTGTCTAAACTATTTTATGCCGCTTTAAGACTATTTCGCTTAATTGAGTTTCATCGGGACCCACCATTGTGGACCTCGAGGGATGCCTAATACCTTCCCCTCAAGGTAATTTCGAGCCCTTACCCAATCTCTGGTGATGTAAACTGGTTTCATGAGTTAATTGTTCTAGGTGCCCTAACGCACCTTAATGAGTTAGGTGGTGACTCTTCAAATCCATTACCCAATCCCAAAAGGAAAGGAGTTGTTCTAAATGTCGAAACCCGGACTCCGCGAGGAAAAATGGGGCTGCGACAGTTATATATCCAATGCTAATATTAAAACCTTCAAGAAAATTACACCTCAATGCAAGAGAAGAGTTGGGATAACTGACAATCTCGCTTAGTCAAAATTAAATTTGACTAAAGCGGATAATATAATTGTTATCATTTCCCAAATAAATAATGTGGCCAGTGTGAGAGATTGGATGATAGACTCTGGTACTACTAGGCACATTTGTGCAGACAAAATAAATTTTTGTCTTACACCCAAATTGAGGACGAAGAAGAAACTATTTATCTTGGTGACTCAAGAACAACTCGCGTTCTTGGAAAAGAAAAATTCTTCTCAAACTCACATCTGGAAAAACTCTAGCATTGAGTGATATATTGCATGTTCCTTGTAGACATGTAATTTTTGACCCTCCCCGTGATTTTACACATTTTAACATAAATAATTAGTTTAGGTTTAGCATTGCTCTCTTTACTTTATTTCATCACAAAAATAAAAATAACAAAAATATTTTTCTCTTATTATCTAGTAACTTGTCTACCATACATAAAATAAAAAATACAAAAAAATAGTTTCAAGAATATTATCTTTATTTTACAATAATTTTATCATTTTTTATCTTTTAGTATGATATTTAAAAAAAAAACCAAATATAGGTTTGTTTTAACGGACAGTTTTATTTTAATAATTATTTTACTTAAGTATGATTAATTAATAAATGGTGTAGTATTCTTGATCTTTTTTTAGAGGGGCATTTGCATCTATACTCGCTTTTTGTGTCACGTTTTAACTTGTGTCCGCTTTGCAAAAAAAATTGCAAGCGTACTCGCTTTTTCGCACAACTTCAGCATATGTGGCTGAAGTAGCAAAGACAATCACGCAAAACTTCAGCATTCTAGTAGTCGGGCCTGAAGTTCAGCTCTGGAGTTGAAGTTTTCGTTTTGTAACTGGCGAACTTCAGCTCTAGCGCTGAAGTTTTTGTTTGTAACTGGCGAATTTCAGCTCTAGAGCTGAAGTTTTTATTTTGTAACTGGTGAACTTCAGCTCTAGAGCTGAAGTTTTTGTTTGTAAGTTTTTGTTTTGTAACTGGCTAATTTCAGCTCTAGAGCTGAAGCTTTTGTTTTTGTAACAGGCAAACTTAAAATCTAGAGCTAAAGTTTTTGTTTTGTAACTGACGAACTTCAGCTCTAGAACTGAAGTTTTTGTTTTTGTAACAGACGAACTTCAGCTCTAGAGCTGAAGTTTTTGTTTTCGTAGCTTATCCATCTTCTTTTAAACTTCTTGTTTTTCTGAGAATGAGCTATTAAATGTTAATGGCGATGCTGAGGAACAATTCAAAAAGAGCAGTGAGCAGCAAATAGCAAGGTCTTATAGCTGATAACAGTACTTCATTTCCAATATCTCCCAACAAAAATCATACAAACCCACCCATTTCTCCAAGAATTTTCAATGGATTTCTCACCAAAAGCTTGACGGCAAACAAATGTTCAATGGACAGAAAGCAGTCAACTTTATTAGTAGATGATATGTTGGAATCAGAAGGTATTAAACTTGCTCTTCTTTTGAGTGAGAAAATGGTTCTGTTCCGAACAGAGCCTAAAGTTCAAAGTCCTGCTTCCCCTACTGATCTTGGTATCAAGACTCGGGCAGCTCTTAGCTTCTAGCTAAGACAGAAAAAATTCCTAAAATAGGTTTGTTTTAAGAGATAGTTTTTTTTAAATAATTATTTTACTTAAGTAGGATTAATAATAAATGGTGTAGTATTTTTGATCTTATTTTAGAAAAAATAGTATAAAATTTGAGGCTAATCTTATTTGGTCTTGATTGATAAGACTCAATTTGGGATAGCCCAAAACATTGAGCTCATTTACACTCCCCATTTGACCTAACATAATTCTTACCCCTATAAAATAATACCTAAATCCTAGATCTAGACCTAGCTCAGACAAAACAAATCCCTACACTCTAAAAAAAGAGGATCTGCCGCTCCCCTCATCTGAAAACAAAACCAGCTAGCCGAAAAACGAACACAAAGGAAAATAGTGAACTTAAATTTCAAAAAGGGACTAAGAACGACCACTACTGATCTTGAAAACACAAGCCACATTTAAATTGTCAAATCTAGACATTTTAATGATAACTACTAAATTTTGTGCTTCTTTTGGAATAACTCTTGCAATGTTTGGTGATTACAAAGGCTGTGTTAGTTGTACATGGTTTAAGTTTATAGATTTAGCCATTTTTGGTAGTGAAGATTAAGTTGTTTGTGCATGTGTAGTATTTTGCAAGGGTTTTGAGCTAGGTTTTGATATGATTTTGTTAGAATATCTTGGATACGTAATTGTTGATATTGTTCCTATTGTTTTGGTAGTGGTTTGAGATGGATGGAAGTGGAATTTTATAGGAAAAAAGTTGTCTGATTTTTTATCAGTGACCCACTAGCTTAAAAGCATGTTTGTAAGTCCTTCTATGGCATTAACTATAAGTTTTACCCTCTTGATGCGAGTTGAAGTTTTCGGGAAGATATACATTGAGTTGTTAGGTAAACGACAAAGGTATGTGAAGGGTAAACCTTTTCTTCATTTTGGAATGATCCCATAACTAAATGTGTTTGATAACAAGACATAAAGAGAAATTCCTATTTTATGAATTTATGTACATTATCCTAGTCTCATTAGTTAAAGTATTCTCCCTTATCGGACTTTATATTCAGATAAGTATTATCTTCTTTAAGCCAAGAGAGCAGAGATTATATATATATATATATATATATTCACCATCACCGAGCTATAATTGGTGAGCTGGTCCCTATTGGGCAACCTCTGATGAGATGATAAGTTATATATCGAGCCTACTATAGCGGAACACCTATGAGAGTCTATTACGGATGAAAAGTTACATGTACCGAACCTAGTATGGCTGAGCGCGTATGAGCGAGACTACTACGACCGAGCAGTTACACATACTAAGCCTTATAGGACCGGATAGCTATTTTACTTACTATACTAAGAAAGTTGAGTCAGTATCAGCATGTAAGCATATCTTCAGATAATTTTTGACTCCCGCTTGATTTCACTTATTATATTATCAGTTCAGTTTCAGCTTTCAATTTTCTATTTCCTTACATACTTGGTACATTATTTTGTACTGACATTCCTTTTGCCGGGGATACTATATTTCATGCCTGCAGGACCTGATAGATAGCCAGATAGACCTTCTTAGTAGACAGATCCAGGAATAAGCTTGATTGGTAAGCTCCACTCCCCTGGTGTTACCAATTCTAGACTTCGGAGTTCATTTTGTATATACAGGTTTGATGGGTAGTCCGAGGCCCTGTCCAGACAATGATATAATTATGTTCTCTCTAGAGGCTTGTAGACAAGTCTTGTAAGTTTTGTACGTCAATATAGTAGCCTTGCAAGCCATACATGTTCAGTTTGGTAATGCTGGTTGTAGACGTTCATGACAGCCTCGTCAGCGTTCATAGTTATGTATATGAGCTTTTGGATATGTTTACCTATCAGATGAGATAGACATTACTTTCTGATGATTCAGAATATGGTCTCGTCGGCCTTGATTGGTGTTGTCAGCTTGCATGTAGGCCTCGTCAGTCTAAGTTAAGGGCTACCCCTTTGAAGTTCACCGTTATAGAGTAATACACTAGGGACGAATATGGCACTGGGTGCCGGTCATGCCTCCTAGGTTTGGAGCATGACGATTTGTAGGGAAATGATACCAGAAATAACGATAATAATTCTGCAATAATATTATTTGTAAGTAGATACACAAATTGACTTGAGTCGTATTGGGAACTATCCTAAGAAATTATTTCAACAATGTGAAATATTTTTCGAGTATTAAACAAGCCCATGCCTAATTTATTTAGAGGATACATGTATCAGCAAAATATTAAATTACAAAATCAGCTATTTAAAAGAGGGGAACGAAGAAAGTAGACTACAAAAGTTTAAAGAGGAAAGAAAAAGAAGCTGAAGAGGAAGAAAAAAGGCAAAGGTAAAAGCTGGTCTTTCATGGATATTTTAAAGGCCTATTTATAGGATAATTGAGAAACTTAGAACATGCCAAATGTATGATACTTGTTTTAAACTTCCCATGCAAGTTGCCATATGGATGGACATTTGTCCACTTTTTGGAAATATCACAACAGTTCTCCCACATATTTTCAAAAACTTCAAACAAAGAGGAGTAAGATTTGCTGGATTTGTATGGTTCAAATGCAATAGGTTTGGTATCGTTTGGACTATGAACCAAACTTGGATCAATAAAATTTAAATCACATAATTACTGGTGAAATATAATATTTCTATGAACCAATATTCTTATTGTAAATCAGAGATTTTATCCATCACATTTCAACCCCCGGTAATTTTGTTGTTCAATGCGATTTTGTGCATAATAGGCCATGCACGTGCTTGGTTATTCATGAGAGCTCTAGAGACTAGGCCAAAATCTTATAGGAGTGGCCCACTCCACTATCATATAGGTAAATTTATCAAGTGTATACTGCTTTTAAATACACCATCCATAAGGACTATGAATTTCATTAAGAGTTATAACTCAGCCTCTCAATTAGTAGCAGTCAAGCACTCTCTTTTAGTGCATCAGTGCCAATATCGACTGTTATTACCCATATGAACCTACTTCATGGGATCTCCAATCACATAGGTTGGATTACCATCTGTATTGACAACATGACGGCCTTAACTACATCTCTTTTGAGGTTTGAAGAATTAATTTTCTTCCCACAAGTTTAGTCAGAGGATCAGCTAAATTAATTTTTGACTTCACATAATCAATGGAAATTATTCCATCTCTCAACAACTGTTTTATGACATCATGTCTCAATTTCATGTGCCTACTTTTACAATTATAAGATTTATTCTTTGTATATCTATTACCGACTGGAAATCACAATGTATAGACACAGGAAGCAATACGTCTTTTATTAAAGGGATATTAGCTAAGAAGTTTCTTAGTCACTCAGTCTCAGAACCAGCTAACTCCAGAGCTACTAACTCTGATTCCATAGTCGATCTAGCAATGATCATCTGTTTAGCTGATTTCCACGATATTCTACCATCACCAAAGGTGAATACATAACCGCTAGTGGATTTTGTCTCATCTGAATCACAGATCTAGTTTGCATCACTGTACTCTTCTAAGATTGAAGAAAATCCACTATATAGGATACCATAATTCTGGTTCCTCTCAAATATTTCATTAGTCTATCTAATGCAAATCAATGCTCTCTGTTGGGATTATGAGTATATCTACTCAGTCTACACACATCATAGGCTATATCAGCCCGCTTGTAAAATTCAATAAATGTATCAGACTCCTAATAATCTGAGCATATTTAAACTGAGCAACTGGGTCACCATTATTCTTTTTCGACGAGAGTTAGCATCAAAAGGAGTTCTCACAGATGTGATATTTAAATATTCAAACTTCTTAAGAAGTCTTGTGACAACATTACTCCATCTTCACTCCTTATAACTTTAACTCCCAATATCATATTACTTCACCCAGATCTTTCATATCAAAACTAGAAGATAAAAATAATTTAGTACTTTGCACAATATTTAAACTTGTACCAAATATAAGCATGTCATCAACATATAGACATATTATCATATAATCATTGTCTACCACTTTAGTATAAATACATTTATCCACTTCCACTGAACAAAAATTGTTTCTCAGTAAGACTTGTTCAAATTTCTCATACCACTCCTTAGGAGCTTGTTTAAGGCCATAAAGAGATTTAATTATTCTACAAACTTTGTTTTCTTGTCCAGGAATGACACAACTTTCAGGCTGAACCATATAAATCTCTTCTAATAAATCACCATTTAAAAAAGCAGTTTTGACATCCATTTGGTGGATGAAAAACTTACGAATTGAAGCTAAGGCAATTAAGACTTTAATAGAAGAAATTCTAGTCACTGGTGTAAATGTATCAAAATAATCTATGTTTATATTTTTTAGAAAATCCTATATCTAAAGATCCATCAGGATTAAATATCTTTTTGAAAAACCATTTACAACTAATAGGCTTTGCACCAGGAGGATAATCAATTAAAATCTATGTATTGTTTTTCAAAATAGAATCGATTTCAACTTTTATTGCTTCTTCCAATATTTAACATATGAAGAAGATATAGCTTCAAAATAATTTGATGGTTCATTATTGACAAGAAAAGTTTGAAAATCATTTCCATAAGAAAAATATTCTTTCCTAGGCCTTTTGCTCCTTCTCAGTTCCTCATGATAGCTAATTTCATTATTTATTTTAATAGGTGTATAAGAAATATTATTAGACAGTGGATAAATATATTCAAAGAACTCAACATTCTTTGTCTCAATTATAGTATTGCAATTAAGCACTATCACTTTTTAAAACAAGGAATCTATATGCAACATTATATTCAATATATCCAGCAAACATGCATTCAGCAGTTTTAGAACCTATTTTTCTCTTTTTAGATTCAGGCAAAAAAACTTTAGCAAGGCACTCCCACACTTTTAAATATTTCAAGTTAGGTTTATAATCATTCCACAATTCATAAGGAGTTTTGCCGGTTCTTCTATGTATTATTCTATTTTGTATGTGACATGCAGATAAATTAGCTTCACCCCACAAGTTATCGGGAGTATTAGAACAAACTAACATAGAGTTCATCATCTCTTTTAATGTTCTATTTTTTCTTCCAGCTACTCCATTTGACTCAGGTGAATAAGGCGGAGTTACTTCATGAATAATTCCATTCTTTTCACAAAAATTATTTAAAGATAAATATTCTCCATCTCTATCAGATCTAATTCTCTTGATTTTTCTACTAAGTTGATTTTCAACCTTAGTTTTATAAGAAATAAAAGCATTAAATGCATCATCTTTATTTCTAAGCAAATACAACTTAGTATATCTAGAAAAATAATCAATAAAAGTCACATAATATCTTTTACCACCTCTAGTCATGGTCTGCTTCAAGTTGCATAAATCAATGTAAATTAAAGATAACAATTCGGTTTCTCTATTTATAGAAAAATAAGTCTTTCTAGTACTTTTAGCTTCAGTACATATTTCACACTTGTCAATATTATTTGAGTTTAAAGCATATATTAATCCTAGTGACTGCATTTTCTTTAGATATGCGATATTAACATGTCCTAGTCTAGCATGCCACAAGAAATAGACTCAACTATATAAGCAGAAGAAATGCATTTTCATTGCTAGTATCAGCAATATTAAGCCTGAATAAACCATGGTTACAATAACCATTGCCCACAAAAATATTATTTTGGTCAATACGACATTGTCATCCTCGAAAAAACCTTCATTCCAACTTTTCCTAATAATCCCACAGAAACCAAATTGGTTTGGATATTAGGAATGTCACACCTCCTTTTTTAACACCTGAGAGGGTATATAAGGGAGTTTTTTCAATTAAAGTGACATTATTCAACATAGGATTATTTTATTTAATTTTATTAGAGTCGCCACTTGAGATAGTTTATTTTTGGTATCCCAAGTCACTGGTTTATTTTAAAATCCCAAATCGAGGAAATTTTGACTTTATTCTAAAAGTCTGCGAATCAGAAATTCTAAGTAAGGAATTCCGTTAACCCGGGAGAAGGTGTTAGGCATTCCCGGGTTCCGTGGTTCTAGCACGGTCGCTTAAACTATTAATAATTGGCCTATTATCTTATTTACTACATGTTTTAAACGTATTGTGCATTTTTAACTTTATAACCACTTTTAATTAATTATTGTTACATATCGCGAATCATGTCACGGGAACCGTACCCACGATCTATAACATGTTTAATTTATTAAAGATTAAATTGTGGCCGAGTCATATAAATGTACCCCCAGATTTTAATAATTAAACGTCACAAACTACGTCACGGGAACCGTATCCATAACTATGACAGTTATTTAATTAACACGCCTAAAACAAACTACGAAAGTTCAAGGTATTTTCTATACTAATTTGAGATTATTGTGATGCCAAATTTATGACAAGATATTATTGGGAAACAAATAAGTTAGCTAACATTGTCTATTACTTGGCTAAATTCTTTTTTTCCAAATAATGACCTCACGACCTACTTAAGTGAATCTTGAATACCAAAGTTAAGCATGAAATCGTGGAAACACATTTAACTACTTCCCGGACAATAAATATGCAACTGGTCAGCATATATTATCAAAGGATAAGCCGAGTTCATGATAATTCCTGTTACATCTCCTAAATCTTTTCTTTCCTTAGTAGGACTACAATTAACTTGTATTTCGATACTACGGACAGATGTAAGGAACTCAAGAATTTAAGGAGGACAACACAAATTATAGCATAAATAACAACAATGATCTTGAAGAAATGGAAACAAACGTAAAATAATATTACGTAGAAAGCAGGGGAAAAGAAAGCATGTGATGAAAACATATTTTGTCAAAAGAATATAAAAAGGAAGCATAAAAACTTCGTAAAATGAAACTCACCATACCTTTTTAGAACAGTTAAACCTCATGTAGGTAGTGCCAAAGTTACTACCTACATTCCAACTCGTCAACCTTCCCAATATTAGGTATTTTAGTCGTGTAATAGTCGTGTGCTAAGTTTTGAAGTCAAGCGAGTAGTGAAACAAGAGTCGACGAAAGTCTTCACAAGTTACGTTCATAAGTTTTATTGAACTTTGTATCTAATATAACCGAGATTTTCTCCCAATATAATTGAAGTTATGGGGATATACACCTACCAAATTAAAGTCTATGTGTCTGGGTTTTAACTTATTAAACCATTCGTCGATACGCTATCGGAGTAGAGAGATATTTATATTTTTGCGCAACTGCACAGGCAGCCCCTATAGGACCCATTTGGATGAGCTTTGCTCATTTTTTGATCTCGTTCCATCCTCACACTCTCCAAAACCTCCCAAACAGTCCCCCGAGGTTACAAACAAATTCCAAAAAAAAGTTACACCATTACCCAATATCAAAGTTAGCTAGAGGTGAAGATAACACCTCTATGGTGTTTTGACGTGAATAAGGATGGTGATGAACTAAGTTAAGCTGGGTTTTAAATTGTATCTACGGCCTAATTTATGTTTAACATCTTGTTAGTTGTGCTTAAGGTTAATTACACGTTGGTTGTAGTGCTAGAGTGAAAGATTACATTTAGCACTTGAAAGAGGAAGAGATGTTGTTATATCTTTTGTTGGATTATTTTAAGGCGATATATATACGTGTTATTATGGCTGAAAATTATAAAAAATAACTTCATTGTGATATTGTCTCAGTTGTTATGCATGTCTATATGTTTATCAAGTGAATTGATGAAAGAAACATATGAAACTTGAGGTTACTTATTACTTCTTATTACATTAAATGTCATTTACCACATTTATTGTATGCATTCACTCTCATATTTATATCTAATTATTGAGCATTAACTCGGCATTTTATTGATTAGAACACGGTTCACACCATCTAAGTTACTAAATTTTGGATCTAGGATTTGTTACTTTTAACTTGGATTCACCCTTTATCCATTCATTAAAATTGGTTTAACTAAAAAGGGCTTAACACTTTTTGGTCAAATAATTTGGCATCGTCTGTGGGGAGATCCTAGTTAAAAAGTTTAGTTTCTTCTAGATCTAAAATTGCAACAACGAAACCTTTCCCTTCCTTGTTTGTACAAGCTAACCATGGCAAAGGAGAGGAAAGACTGAAAGCAGTGATGGGTGTCACTACTAATCTCTTAAGCACCATCAATGAGGTGAGCAAGGAGGACGTGGAAGATGTGATGCCAAACACCTCACCAAGACAAAGTAATTCACCCCCTCCTCATGGTAGTGTAACCGCTTCGCATGAGAAGGGGGCCTCCACATCCATAACGGAAGAAGCCTCGCCCGCAGTGAAAAAGTTATTAGAGGCGTGGCTGACAATGTAATGACCCGATCGGTCGTTTTGATCCCTAGCGCATTGTTCAGCAATCTGAGGCCATGAGTAGCTTCATTTCAGGTATTGTGACTAGTTCGCATGGTCGGAATTTAAATTCGGGAAGATCGGAGTTAGATTTAAATGAAAATTCTCATTTGAGAAGCTTAAAGTTGAAAGAATGAACTAGGATTGGAATTTTGAGTAAACGACCTTGGAATCAGGATCTGAAGGTTTCAGCAGGTTCGTATGATGATTTCAAACTTGGGCGTATGCCCGGATTGGGATTTGGATAAACCGGGAGCATTTTGGCGCCTATTGTGGAAGTTAGCATTTTAGAAGGAATTTCTTAAGTTTGGCTTGGAGTGCATTTCAGCGTTATCGATGTCCGTTTGGGATTCCGAGACTAGGAGTAGCTCCGTATGGTGATTCTGGAGTTAGGAGCGTGATCAGAAGTGAATTCGGAGGTCCGTGGACTATTTTGAAGTCATTTGGCTAAAGATAGTAATTTGAAGGTTTTTGAAGAGTTTGACCGGGGGGGTTGACTTTTTTATATCGGAGTCGGAATCCAATTCTGAAAGTTGGAGTAGGTCCGTAATGTCAAATATGACTTGTGTGCAAAATTTGAGGTCAATCGGACGTGATTTGATAGGTTTAAACATCGGAAATAGAAATTGGGAAGTTTAAAGTTCATAAAGATTGAATTGGAGCGTAATCCGTGATTTTCGTGTTGTTTGGTGTGATTTGAGGCCTCAAGCAAGTCCGTGATGGGTTTTGGGACTGGTTGGTGTGATTGGTTGGGGTTCCGGGGGCCTCGGGTAGATTCCGGATGGCTAACGGATCGAAATTGGCAATTGTTGCATAGATGAAGGGTCGGGTTGCTAGTATTTCCGCTTTTGCGAAAATGGGACCGCAGAAGCGGCCCCGCAGAAGCGAGGAAGGGACCGCAGAAGCGGCTGCAGGTGATGGGAGCTGGGACCGCAGATGCGGTCGTTTAGCCGCAGATGCGGGACCCCACCTGTGGAAGTTGGAGCACAGAAGCGGGAGGGGAAGGCCTGGTGAAGACCGTAGATGCGGAATTGGGACCGCACCTGCGGAACCGCAGAAGCGGTCTGGGAGCCGCAGGTGCGAAAAGTGGCTGGGGCAGAATGTTTTAAAATCCGATTTTGGGTCATTTCTCATCATATTTTCTTGGCTTAGGGGCGATTTTGGAGAGCTTCAAGAGGGGATTTTGTCGTCAATGATTAAGGTAAGTCATCCCTATCTCTTTTGAGTTAAATATATCAATTATATATCGATTTAAGCATGGAAATTAGAGTAAATATTGGGGTTTTGGATGGAAACCTACAAAATTATAAATCTTGGATTTTAGCCACGACTTTGAGTACGGAATTGGGAGAAAATTATATATTTGAGTTCCTCAGGTTATGGGTAATCTTTACCTTCAAAAAATTTTTGGATTCGGGGCACGTGGGCCTGAGGGAATTTTGGTCAACCTTTCATTCGGAGTTAGGAATTGTTATAAATTGGGTTGCGGAGTACAGTTGAGAATATATTAATGGATTTGTGTGATCATTGGCTAGTTTTGGTGCATTGTGCGTTGGTTCAAGACTTCGGAAGGATGTAGAATGTCGGGTGCGCGTCTTCGAAGTGAGGTGAGTCTCCTTTCTAATCTTGTGAGGGGGAATTTACCCCATAGATGAGTTAAATTGGTTATGTGCTCCTATTTGTGGGTGCTACGTACGCACGAGGTGACGAGAGTCCGTGCGTAGCTACTATTATGCTATTGTCCGGGTAGTTAAGACCCATCAGCATGTTATACTTGAATTAATTATGAACCCATCAATGACTTGGATTGTTTAAATCACCTTTGATAAGTAAACGAATTTAAAAAGAGATTAAACATCATTTTCTGAACTTGTTAAACAGAGAATTGGCTTATTTGGATAATTATTCCTCGATAAAATTCTAATTGGCTATCTGAGCATGTATCTTATGTGTACCGCGTCGCGTGGATGATTAGCGAGCGGGGTAATAGATCACATTAAATTAATAAATGGATTTCTAAAAAGACTTAAGCTTTGTTTTTCTCAATTTATTAAAGGGAATTGGCCTTTCTTGGATAATTACTCCATGTTGACTTCTTGACTGATTGTCTGTTTGTATGTGTTTATTTTGGAACGGGTCGAACGCCTCGGCATATTAATAGATGCATCTATAGGCGCGCTGTCGACCCTAGGCAAGTGCACATTTATTTTTGTTGGATCGGGTGGTCGCCTCGGTATGATTTGCGCATGCCTGTGTTGCTGCCTGAACTTAATTAAGTTATTATTGCCCTTTTGTGGCTTAAATATATTTGGATTATGTTTTAAAGAGAAATTCAGAAAATTTTCCTATGAAAGAACTACGTGTTTATTTGTTTCCTCTATTTGGATTAGAATCATGTCTATAAAGAATAAATTCACTGTTTAATATGTGTATTGAGGATAAATGATCATTGGACCGTTAGAGTGTGTCAAAGTTGACCATCTCGTCTCTACCCCTTCGGGATTAGGCGGGACACTCACTGAGTACACGTTGATTACGTACTCATACTACACTTCTGTGCATTTTTGTTGCACAGGTACATGATACTTTAGCGGCCTACTGGGCGCAGCAGCACGGACGATTCGGGGACTAGGTGAGTTGCAGTATTCAAGGCGGCCCGCAGCTTTTAAAGTCCCTTCCTAGTAATTGTATTTCCTTTCTGCCCATTGTATTCCGGACAGGTGTTGTGTTGTATTTATATCATTGCCAGTAGTTGCTCATGCACTTGTGACACCGGGTTTCTGGGATGGTTTCAGTAAAAACTTTGTACTGACTGTTATTATTTAAATTTGAATCCATGAAGTGATCATATATTTATGAAAAATAGAAGGAAAAACCTTAGATTTTCAAAAGTATTAAAAGAGAAATTAATTAATGAGTTAGTTGGCTGGCCTGACAGAGGTGTCCGACGCCACCACGACCCTTAGTGAATTTTAGGTCGTGACAGACAAGTATCCTGAGCAGCATACTCAACAAACCTACTCAAGGGAAGAGTAGGAACATTGAAAGAGTGAACACCCCAATAGATGTCAATGAGAAACACGCCCATCCCCTGTCACGACCCAATCCCCACCTGGTCGTGATGGCGCCTCTCAATCATTACCATGAATAAGTCTAAAGCACGGATAATATAACTATTAATGCGAAATAACGGTAATAACAAGGATACCATCCCAAATCCAGCCCGCAATCGGGGTGTCACAAGTCATGAGCTACTACAGAGTTTAAATGAAACACTACAAGTCTGTATCTAAGAACATAGTCCGAAGATAAATGAAATACAGATGATAAGAAAACGGGGCTGTGGACGTCGACAGCTACCTCGTCTCTCCGGGTCCGCCTGGTCTGGAAGGAAATCAGCGCTCAGGAATGAACTCTGCTATACTTGTATCTGCACACATGGTGCAGGGAGTAATGTGAGTACTCCGACCCAGTGAGTAATAAAAATAAATAATGACTAAGAACATAAACTCCCACAAAGGCACAAATAATGCTATCTCAAGCAGTAAAATATGATAAACAGTAGAAACCAGTGAAATACAGTAAGAAATCTCTTTGAAAATAGTTAAAAACAATTCTTCTCAATCAATAAGAAATGCTCAGGAACCTGCCACTCGGGCGCCATATCAAACTCTCAGTACAGTATCAGCCCCGCGGGCTCCGTATTAATCACACAGTACAACATCAGCCCTTCGGGCTCACTCTCAATCACATGGGTACCCGCGCTCACTATGGGTGTGCAGACTCCGGAGGGGCTCCTTCAGCCCAAGCGCTCTCAATAAGGCCTGAAAGCCTGAACAATATCAATGTGAGGCCTGAAAGCCTGCTCATAATACACTCGAGGCCTGAAAGCCTCCTCATATAACACTCGAGGCCTAAAAGCCTCCTCACCAATCACTCGAGGCCTAAAAGCCTCCTCACATCACTCATCATGCCCTCACATATGGCCCTCGGCCTGTATCAGTCCAAAATAGTCAAAAGCCCCTCGGGCATCAGTAAAACAATAATACTTAGCTCAACAATAGTTCAAATATCAGTTAAAAACTCCAAGTTTGAGTAAAATATAGCTGAGTTCATGAAACAGTGTAAATCACATGGAGTGAGTTCAAATAACATTTCAAATAGTGAGGGAAAACAGTGATGATAGTTCATGAAGAGTTCAAACAGTCGGCAATAAGCTCCAAATATGGCAACGAGCCTTAATCATAGTGAAAAATAACAAGTCATAGCTAGTACGCGGTAAAATATCATCCGGGCTGGACCAAGTCACGGTCTCCAATAGTAAAGGACCCCGCGCTCGTCATTGAACGCGTGTCTCATCTCAACACAGCACCAAGTTGTGCAAATCCGGGGTCTCAAACCCTCAGGACTTCATTTAAAGTCATTACTCACCTCTAGCCAGCCAAAGTCTAGCTTCGCTAAGCCTTTTCCCCTCGAATCGACCTCCTCGTGTGTCGAATCTGATCAAAACCATAAGGAATACGTCACAATAGGCTAATGAATCATAACCCAATCGAAAATACTCGAAAAATATCAAAAATCACGAAGTTGGCAAAACCCGAGCCCTGGGCCCACTTCTCTAAAAATTACGAAATTCAAATCACCGGACTCCTCGCCTCGTCACGAGTCCATACATATC
This sequence comes from Nicotiana glauca, assembly GCA_026770625.1. Lineage (NCBI taxonomy): Eukaryota > Viridiplantae > Streptophyta > Magnoliopsida > Solanales > Solanaceae > Nicotiana > Nicotiana glauca. The sequence goes on from MU773996.1 coordinate 82,455, forward strand.
AAATTTATCAAAATCGGAGTCCAAATGCCCCCTCAAATCCCAAATTTTCATTTCAAAAACCAAGCCCTAGTTCTTCCAAACTTTTACCCAATTTTTTCAAGAATTAAAGGTTGATTCCTCAATAAAATGATGTTTCTAGGCCATAGGACTTACCTCTAATCGATTCCCAGTCAAAACCCTCTAAAATCCCCGTCAAAAGCTCTCAAGCTCGCTAAACATGATGGAAATAACATAACCCTCACGGATGAAAAATAACATTTAAACATACTGGCCTTCAGGGGTTTCCGCTTCTGCGGTCCCCACATCGCTTCCGCGTGACCGCTTCTGCGGTCCTTGTCCGCTTAATCGGAATCTCATTAAATCCCAACGGTCACTTCTGCGACAAAATTCATCGCTTCTGCGAAGCCTCACCTCCAAGCCCAAACCGCTTCTGCAACTTGTTGTCCGCTTCTGCGGACTCGCATAGGCGAAAAATACTTCCGCTTCTGCGGAACTGTTCAACCTCACCCTCTTTAGCACCTGCGATGACATCTCCGCTTCCGCGCAACCGCATCTGCGGTCTCCTTTCCGCAGATGCGGAATCATCTGCTGCAACCAAACCTGCAATTTTTTTCCAACTTCAAATTCCTTCCGTTTGCCACCCGAAATCACCCCGAGGCTCCCGGGACCTCAACCAAAGGCACCAACATATCCCAAAACATCATACGAACTCGTTCCAACCATCAAAACACATTGAACAACACTAAAATCATCAATTCACATCGGATTCAAGCCTAAGTTTCTTCAAAACTTCCGAAACACGCATTCGATCAAAAACCCAACCAAAATACCTTCGAATGACCTGAAATTTTGTACATACATCCAAACTCACCTAACGGAACTACTGAAACTCTCAGAATTCCATTTCAACCCCCGGATCGAAATCTCACCTACCAACCGGAATTCGCCAACATACTAACTTTGCCAATTCAAGCCTAATTCTACACCGGACCTCCGAAACCAATTCCGCTCGCACTCCTAAGTCACAAATCATCCCCCGAAGTTGACCAAAACACCGGAACTCACATCCGAGCCCTCTAACTAAATAGTCAACTGCCGATTGACTTTTTCTAAAACAAGCTTTCCTTGAAGAGACTAAGTGTCTCATTTCCATCTAAAACCAATCCAATTCAACTCAATCACCTCAAATACCGATAATGAAGCATAGAGAAATATAATGTGGGGGAAACGGGTGGTAACTCGCCTGACGACGGGCCGGGTCGTCACATCCCCCAACCTGTAACACTCACACCGATGTCAATACATGTAACGACGCTCTCATAGTTGTTCTAAGGAAAATTGAAGAAATGAAAAACAAGAATAAATCACTCCACGACCAAATTATGGATCACCAAGAAAGGGTTGACAAGATATCGGGCGCCCCGAAACTCCTGCCAAAAAGAGACGTCGGCTTGTTCATGGAACAACCATACTACGAGAGGCAGCCCCACATGCCATACCCAAAACTTTGAAAATGCCAACATATCTAAAAATATATGACGGTACAACGAACCATGAATACCATATCATTCATTACGTCATGACGGTAAAAGGCAACAACCTTTCAAAAGAACAGGTACCGTAGATGTTGCTGAAGAAGTTCGGCAAAACCCTAATAGGGAAGAAATTCACAATGCTTACTGGGCCGAGGTGAGGGCAGATGAAGAGGACCTCAATGGTCCAACCCAACAGCTAATGACAATACAAATGGAATCAAGAAAGGATTAGTGGAACGACAGCCGAAGATATCACGCAGACCCATACCTCAATCGGGAAAGGCACCAACCATACAAAAGATCAAACATACCACTATCTCCCTGCCAAGCCAAAAGGACATCCCGACCACAAACTGGAACTCACCAAAATGAGAGAGGTATGCCTCTACTTTTATCTCTTCACAATTTCTTTGTATCTCCTTCAAAAAATAGTCTGCGCCCTGGAGAAGCTCGGTCCCAAGGTGAAATGTCTGCAAAAGATGAAATCGAACCAAAACACTAGAAAGCCGAAAGCCCTCTACGAGTTCCATTAGGAACGAGGCCACAAGATCGAAGATTGCATAGCCCTCAGGCAAGAAGTAGTGAACATGCTCCACCAAGGACATCTAAAAGAACTTATGAGCGACCGAGCCAATTTCGCCCGCGGACAAGAATCACATCAAGGCCTCCTAAAACACCCTCCCCCACCCGCACCATCCAAATGATCATTAGTGGAGGCGTTGAAGCAACAATCAACCATGTGAAATTCACTACCACCCACAAATTAAAGCGGTCGACCACCTATGTACGTTATTGTTGATACCCAATTTTTTTCTCATATATTTTAAAATAAATATATACTTTCAAAATAATGCATGAGCATCAACAAATATTTTTTCATATTTTTCCTGTAATTTTAAAGAGATTTTAATTAATTTATTCTAGTATTTTAGTATATAAATAATTACTAATTGCATTACAAATCATTTTATGATAATTTTATTTGCTTAATTTTATTATTTATATTTATATTGAGCTTTGATTATTTCACAAATAGCCATATGTACATATTAGGGTTATAATTGCAATATTAGCCATGTGTTCATAATTGCCTTATTTCACAAGAAAATAACCTTTTATATTTTTATAATACTAAGTAATTATTTTTAATCATATTCATGCATAAAAAATAATTTTTTATCATTTAATGAACTATTTTAACAAATTATTCTATTAATAAATTGAATATTTAACAAATAGCCCTTTGACTCTATCTAAATTCGAACCCCAGCCAAATTCCAATTCAAACCCCAGTCCATTTAAACCTAACCCAAACCATAACCCAATCTCCATCTAACCCGCCCAAGCCCGGAATTAATCTTGGTTGTTCTGTTGATCTCAAGAGATCAACGGTCCAGAACAAACCTTCCTTTTTTTATCTAACCTAACTCCCCAAACACTAAGTCATTTTCTTAAGAATTGTTGCCCCCAAATGATCTCGCCCTCACTTATCTCTCAGACAACCCCAAACCCTAGAGCACCATCACCCCGAAATCCCCTAAACCCCTTCGATCTCTTACCAGATATGGGTATCAGGTGATTTGCTACCTTCTCTAGCCTACTACCTCTGCTGATTGTTTGATTTTTGTTGTTATATGAGGGAACCTCGAAGAGATTCGACTCAGAGTCAACCTGGACTCTTCGTTTTCTTATGAATCTGCCTTGTGTTCATCAATGTTTGTGAGTATTTGCTATCTTTGTGGCTATGGTTAGATTTTTCCCTCACCTCGTCCCTTTTTTTTTCAAAACCCTCATCTCTTGCAATTTTAATCTGTTCAGATCCTTGTTGATCTGAAATGATTTTGAGTATATATGGTAGTTTTCTTTAAAAATCTCTTGTTCTCCTTATCATTAACCAATTTTAATGTTTTTCTAGAACTAGGGTTTCACTTCGTTTTGTTTTTGCAAAAACTTTTCTAAAAGTTCCTATGTGTTTGATTATCTCTTTCTACTGATTATTTCATGACTATATTCCAGTCTTTAGTTTGTTTAATTATTTCATTGTTCACTTCAATATCTGCCTGTTATTCCTTGAGTAATTGATTGATTATCTTACTTTCTAGGGTTCAAAATTGCTTTGTTTTGCTGAGATGGTTACTTTCTGTAATTGTTGTCTACTTTCCTTATTTTGGGACTCCTAATTGGCACTACTTGCCTTAATTATTCTTACTAAGCTTAACTTAGGGGAGTTGATTGTTTTACCAACCCCAGATGGTCTTTAATTTACATATTTACCTTATTTGTGTGACTAATTGCCTTTGCTACTGGCCGGAATATTGGTGTTCTGACTCTACTTAATTAATTACCTTATTTTGACCTCAAGTCCGTGTTATTTTTGGATATAACTCTATGATTCTGCCTATTGATTGGTCCTATTAAGCCTAATTGACTAACTGATTGTTTTTTACCTTATTTGTAAACTCGTAACCTCTTACCTTATTTTCTTTACTCTACTCAATGCTATATAAGACTCACTCTATTTTTAAACACACACGCACACTACAGAGAAAACATATAAAAGTTCTTACTTTTATTCACACAATATCCTCCATCACAATCTTGCTATTCTTTGTTTCACTGTCTATTCGGCTGAAAGCCAATGCTAGACCCTTGAATCTTGTTTGCTTCACTTTTCTGTTGCTATCTCTTAACAGGTATGTCTTCACTTCTGCTATCATTCAAACTGCTATGTGATCAAATCTGTATGATGCCTGTCATCAGCATGTTTATTCCTATCTAATTAGACCTATGTGCTTCGTGTTATTACTCTTAATTAGCATGCCTACTTTCGTGTTATTAGACCTAGATGATTTCTGTTTTCAGTATATCAGCATGTCTACTTCTATCTAATTAGATCCATGTGCTTCATGTTTATTGATCCTGATCAGCATGTCTACTTCTGTTTAATTAGACCTATGTATTTCCTATTTTCAGCATGTCTACATGTTTGATCCTATGTAAATTAGACCTATGTCTACTTGTTCCTCAACTAGCATGCTTTTCTGTCCAGTTTTAAGTGTTCACTCTTAGCAGGCTCCTGATTAGTTCATGATTTCTATGCCTCCAACTTCTGCTACCTTTCTGCATGTTTGTCTGAATGATAATCTGATCCCAGTCTGTTGTTCTTTGTTTAGTACATGTCCTTATGCCTATCTAGTAGTAATTAATGAACTAAGTCGACTCTAGGCAATATGAAACTTTGCTTGAAGTGGTTGTGATCCTGTTTCTGTCTATTGTTTGATTGCTGGAATCTTTGTTTGAATTCCAAGTGTTGAAATGACTCTGTTTGTTCCTATTTACCCCTGAAAATCCAAATTCTTTTCTTAAAACTATCTCCTATTTTCAACTCCTACTCTTAGAATATCTAGGGTCCTGCCCCTCCAGTGTGAGCACTACCTAGGAGTTCATAAGACTCCTCTAAACTCTGACATACTAGGGCTGGTTTTCCTAAAACTTGCTTACAAAACTGTTTCTTTAAAAGGTTTTTTGGTGTGAGCATTGCCCAGGGTCCTTGAGCGTAACGACCGGTCAGTTATTTTGACAGTTATAGCCCCGTTTCCTTCCATCTATGCTTATTTATGTGTTGTTCAGCTGTGTTGAGTTGTATCGAGTTGGTAGGTTTGGTTCGGAGTAGTTTTGGAGTGAAATGAATACTTAGTCTCTTAGTTAGAAAGCTAAGTTAGAATAGTCAACCAAAAGTTGACTTATGAGTAGACAAATTCTGATTTGGATTTTTATGATTTGATTAACTTCGTTGGTTGATTTTAGACTTAGAAGTGTGTCTGTAATATAATTTGGAGGTAAGCGGTAGAATTAGGCTTGAATTGGCGAAAATTAGAAATTTTGTAATTTTGGTCAACCGTGGAAAATTAGGTATCGGGGTTGGGATGGAATTCCCAAAGTTGGAGTAGGTTCGTAGATTCATTTGTGATGTGTGTGCAAAATTTGAGGTCATTCAGACATGGTTTGATAGGTTTCGGCGTCGTTGGCGAATTTCGGAAGTTTAGAAGTTCTTAGGCTTGAATTCGAGGTTGATTTGGTGTTTTGGTGTTATTTTGGGTGTTTCATAGGTTCAACTAAGTTAGGGTAGTGATATATGACTTGTTGAAATTATTGGTTGAGGTCCTGAGGGCCTCGGGTGAGTTTCGAATAGGTTTGTGTTGTGTTGTGCTCGTTTTTCTTATGTTTCGACATCGTTTCATCAAGCATAAATGATATCATATTGAAAAAATGAGCTCTTATTTCTTTTTTGAATGAAGCATTAGATCCGTATCATAATTACGGACCCGTAGCAAAAAGAATCATCAAATTTGTACATTGTATAAGGATTTTATGGTTATTTTACTAAGAATTAGGTTGCCATATTTTCAGATTAATTACGAAATTGCCATTAACGGCGTATTTAAAAATCTGCACTATTTTCAAATATTGAAACCAACATATCTCATTCAATATACGGTCAAATTGAGTGATTAAAAACCCTAACTTGGCTAGAATGTTACAAGGAATCCATTGGAGGTATAAAATACGAGTTTCGGGATCGTTTCACATGAGAAACGAGGCAGAATAGCTGGCAGAAAATATATAAAACTAGGGTTTGTTCATTCGGTCATATTTTGAGTTGGGGAGCTCGGATTTGTGCGATTTTGGAGGCATTTTTTACCATAGGGATTGGGGTAATTTTTATTTACTCGATTTTGGTTATATTCCATGAATCGATCTTTGTTTTTGGGATTTGATTGATGATTTCACAGTGAAATTGAGGGAGTTAGGGCTTGAGTTTTGGAGAGTTTTAAGTGAGGATTTGAGGGACCAAATGGAGTCCAATTTTGACGAATTTTATATGGTTAGACTCAGGAGAGGATGAGGGTTATGATTCTGCATTTTTGACTGAATTCGAGACGTGGGTCCGGGAGGCGGATTTTGTCCGATTTCAAATTTTTAGCATATTTTGTAGTTTTTATTGTGGAATTCGATTCTTTAGCACATGTTGATGGTATTATTCTGATTATAGTTAGATTCGGAGTTTTTGGAGACCGAGTCCAGAGACGAGGGCATCCTGTAGTAGGATTTTACACTGTTGAGGTAAGTAACAATTTTAACTCTGGCTTTGAGGGTATAAACCCGGAGAAATTGATATCATGTGATTGTTTGGTGGTGATAACCATGCTAGATGACAGACGTGTGGGTGTTCACCACGAGGGATTGAGACTTGGTCCGTCCCGTGAGGCTGTGAGGCCTAATGGTTATTATCTGTGGTGATGTGACTTGTTGTTGAACTTGTTTACTTCATGTTAGAGATCATGTTTAGACTTTATTCATGCTCACTATATTTGTACTTAGTCATAGAAATTATTGTACATGTTTACCTCAGTCTCTATTATTTGCTAATATGTTGTGACACTTGATGTAGGTTGTGTTCCCTTATTTGTTGATGATGGTGAGTCTAGTGAGGTCGAGGTCCTGGTTGTGAGGATATTAATACCATAGTGCGTGAGTTGTCTGCGTATCACGTGAGTTGACCGTGCGGGTTTAGGTATTGATACCATAGCGTGTGAGTTGTCCGCATAGCATGTGAGTTGACCGTGCAGATCCAGGTATTGATATGATGGCACGTGAGTTGTCCGTACGGTACATGATTGAGTGAGTGTTTACCGTGAAAATGGTAACAACAATTAAATTTGTAAATGGGACTCTAAAACTACGTGATCTATTCCCGAGCTAGTTTGGAAGGGTGGTTAGTGCTAAGCATGCAGTAAAACAGTAAAGATCGATCTAGAAGGGCGATAGCCGAACTAGTCGGGGACGTTCCCAGGCTCGAAACAAGCCAGTAGATACCTCGGGGCTAGGCTTCGAGCCTACCACGAGCCTATCGAGGGTAGTCGGGAAAGAGATAACTGATAAGTATGAATATACAAGGCTTTATACCGTCAATCTTGAGCTAAATGATAAAGAACAAATGAAGAACAATAAATGCTAAGGCGACCTCGAGGTCGGAGAACACAGATAACTTAGGAGAGAGAGAGAGAGAGAGAGAGAGATATTATTGCTCTCATTTGATCTTCATCATTTAGCTCAAGATTGACGGTATAAAGCTTTGTATATTCATTCGTATCTATTATCCCTTTCCCGACTACCCTCGGTAAGGCTACCCTCGATAGGCCTGTGGTAGGCTCGAAGCCTGGCCCCGAGTTAACTACTGGCCTATTTTGAGCTCGGGAACGTCCCCGACTGGTTCGGCTATCGCCCGTCTAGCTCGATCTTTAATGCTTTACTCTATGCTTAGCACTAACCACCCTTCCAAACTAACTCGGGAATAGATCAAGTATTTTTAGAGTCCCATTTACAAATTTAATTGTTGTTATCATTTTCACGGTAAACAGTTTGGCGCCCACCGTGGGGCTAAAAATAATAGTGATTAATTTCTTGCTAGTTTCGTCACTTAAATGCACGATATCTTTCACACTTTTTCTTGCCCAAGATCTTTCGATTTCAGGTTAATGATTAGCTCGATAAGGGAAATCGAGGACGACAAACCCCAAAAATTGCAAAGAGAACAGTATGGCCATCCTAATGGCTAGCGCGACACCGCAGGACCCCGATAACGCATCCAGATCGACCCGAGTGGATGTGGATTCATACGCTGCACAATGGAGTAACGAAATCTTGCACTTCGATGGCGGCACGCAACGCGCTAACCGACAGGAAACCCGATCGACCCCAGCCAGGGAAGAACGGGAAGTTAACCTTCATATTATTTTTGAAATGTTGCAGGAATAGCATTTGGCTATCTCTCAGCTACGAAACCGCTCGGACACTCTTGGCGCGGTAGCACCCAAAATGCCTCATCGCTTCGAGCAAGTACCCGAGGTATCGGGCGACAATGAGCCAATGACCTATCTTGTAACGGTAAGGATGCTAGAAGACATTATCGAAAAGATTGACTCACGCTCGCGGAGACTCCCGCAGCAGCCACCTCCCCCCCTCCCCCGGAGATATGACCCCGGGACCCATTTCGCGGAAGTCAGAAACAACAAAAATCCCTGGGAATGACGGGACCTCAAGTCCTCACAGGTACGTCACACTCGCGCATGCCCGTTCGAGAATGACGGCATCCAAAATAGAGAGCTCGGGCCCATCCCGATAAGGAGATTCGAAGAAATTCCCCCGAAAGAGACTACGATGCGCGGCATCATTGTTTGACATCAGATCTCGGGGACCCGCTCACCATACTGACACGATCTGTGGAGGCTCACGCCAACCCCATTAAAGCAATGCCAAAAGAGCTCAATACATGAAGGCTGAGAGAAGAAGAAGAAGAAGAAATAAAATATCACGGGAAGCTGCGCCCCGCTATCCGAAAAGGCAAATGAGACCACTCCTGGTCCCGAATAGTAGGGTGGCACGAGCCTTCACCCAAAACCCAAACGAAGCATACCCAACAGCTCCGAGCAATTCGAGCGAAGCTTGGCCAAATATTCGGTCGAGGTTTGGTCATATACTAGAAACCAACATCGGACCCAAGTCAGAGACGCGGATAACCCTCAAGAAACCTTCACTGGATCGGCATATCCAGGCAGATCCCCTGTGGAGAAGCTGATACTGAACAAATGGAGCCATCATCCACCTATCGCAAATGGAAGAAACGATCCGAGGTACATCGCATCTCGCAACAATGGGGCGGTAGCCCAAAGACGATACCTCCGAGGAACCTCCAATGGTACCAGATTCAACAAGATGCAACCGGCAAAGAGACCTCACCCGATAGAGCTCGACTTCAATGTTGCAGTTCCAAGCATAATGGTCACCATAAGTCAAATCGGGAACTTCGAGTGGCTTGGACCTATTCAACCAAAATTCCCCAAGGAAATCGTGGCCCGCTATAAGAGTCACAAAATTCTCGGGGTTATGGACCCAAGAGAGCAGCAACTATGCCATCCAACAAAGGCAACTACAAAGCATCAACAAGCAAGTGAACCCGGATCCCGCTCAACGGACAAGGGGAAATCGAACAAAGTAGAGCCGGCAAGCTGCGGTTTATCATCACAACCGTTAAAAGATGGCGGCACCCCGCCAAGATCCGAAGAATAGAAAATGCGAGTGCCCGTCGCCAGGAAGGGACGATCTCGGGGAATACTCCCCAAGGACACCCTCTCGCCTGGGAAAAAGGACGTCGTTTCCACCTCGACATCGCCTTAACATATTGGTAATCCTTTATCTCAATTCGAGCTCGTTTTTAAAATAAAACATATATTAATTATTACAGGTATATTAGCCAGAGTTGTACCAACAATAGCGGGCCAAAGCCAATAGGACGGTTCGGGCCAATGTCACCCTTGTGCCGGACAGCTAATATGTCCCCGGTGGCAGTTACCACAACATCCAAATCGCTCCCCCTGTGCGGACCGCCCGAGATCGGGCTATTACATCGGGTGAGGCATGGTGCAGATGCTCTATAAAGACAACGGCAAATACGTAGCCCGGGATCCAATTCCAGCCCTATTTCTCCATGGGTATGAATCTCTAGGGAAGACTCAGAGCAAAAACATCTGGCTACAAGCAACGGAAGGATTTTCCTCGCCTTATGTCCGATGCCAGCGTCACCCTCGAACGAGGTCAAAGGGTAAGAGTGTTCGCGTCTTCGGCCTAGCTTGGTCGGACGAGGCATACGACTGCCGAGGGGCATACTCCCAGTAACGCATCATCCTTTTATCATTTTCCTTTTTCCTTTTCTTGTTGTTAATCTATACGCAGGCAGGCAACCAAGATATTCAATAGCTCTGGATCCCGCTCGAGGATCCGCGGCCACCATGGGGCCATCGGGCATTCATTCCTCGATCGGGTTTTCTAGAAAGAAGAGAGTTCTGCCAACAAGATTATTAGTAGGACTACACGTCCCTTGAGAATGGACCCAACAAGCCCACGATCTCTCTCTCTATTTTCCAATGATTGGACCATACAATTGCATCGGATAATCAAGGGAGTAATACCCATGTAGACCAGACTCACGGCAACAGAACAACATGCATTTACAATTTATATTCTCACCAAGCAATAAAGAATATTTTCCAAGCATTCAACGCTTTGAAAAAGAATATTTCAGCTTATCCTCAGCAAAAAAACCTCTGCATAAAATACATCCCGAGATACTCGGAGACTTAATCAATCTGGCACCCTCGCGACCCCAGGGTCGGGGTTCCAGGATCACAAAACCTTCGGGATATGGCCCCAAGACTACAAAAGGCGGTATTCAGGCCTAGAATGGTCTGATATATTCGGAAACTCACCATGAGCAATCCGATAACTTGCAGGACTCCAGGGTCGGAACTCCAGACTCACCAAGCCTCCAAAAAACAGTTCCAAACTCTCGAGAAGCTGTATTTAAGAAAACTCGAGGACTCGGAAACTGTCGCCAATCGCCACACACTGGAAAATCTAAAACTGTAAGACCCTAACGGGCAGCCTCGGCAAAACCATACCTATTCTCCACAAATGGTAAGACCTCAACAGGCATGGCAAATTGTAAGACCTCAACAAGCATGAAAATCCCGCAGTTTTAGGCTATACGTTGCATTTGTAAGAATCCCTAAAGGGCATACCCTCGGTGTAGACGCCTAAAAACTGCTTCTCGAAATCAAAAATAGCCACGGCCAAATGCACACGACTACAGTCGAAACGGCTGCAACAGCCCAAAAAACGTGACTCGGGGACGCCTGACTGTTGCTAAAAAATCCTCCAAATCTACTTCGGAAAGAACCGGTTAAAAACAGGCTTCCCTCAACAGGTACAAAATGAGTCCCGACCACGTCATCTCAAAAATTACAAAAATGTTGATCTACTCGACCTACGAGCTATGAACCTTCTGAGGTGCTCGAAACATCACCGACAACGACTTTAAATCGAGGTTCTTTTCAAACCGACAATGGGTCAGGCAAAAACAATCAATAAGACCTTAACGAGAGGAAACAAAGCCTACAAAAAACCTACGGGCCTCACATCAAACAGCGTAAGTTCCATTATCGCCGGCTAAGCAAAGCCTATGGACCTTACGCCAAAAGGTCTCTACGACCATTAACTTGAAAATTGACAAGTTGAGGATTAAAGTGAGCTCGGATCATAACCCGATTCGGAGATAAAATCCAAAATAGTTAAACTAAGAAAAGCCTCTGGGCCTCATATCAAAAGGTCTCTATGGCCAAACAGCGTAAGCGCCATTATTTTCCAACTAAAACAAGCCTCCGGGCCTCATACTACAAGGTCTCAATGACCAAGCAACAGGAAAGCCATCATCGCTGGCCGAGAGATCGGATGAAATTTAAGGGTCAGTTATAACTCAAGTCGCAACACGACTCGAAGACTGGACCTAAAACTCATGATACTCCCAAGGGGACGACATCAATGTCATTATCTCCAACCGGAACCATCGGGTAGATTAAAAGGTCAATTATAGCTCGAGTCTCTACACGACTCGGGGACTGGACCCGAAAAATGGCCAAACGCCCAAGGTCAGAAAGTAAGAATCATTACCGCCAGCTCAAGGGTAATCCAAGTTGGAGCCAGATCCCGATTCGGGAACTGAGCCTGAGGGCAATCTAATCACTATACGCCTAGAAGCACGACCCTGGCAATGCTATCAACAATCATAACAAAACCCCAGGCCACGCGCCCATAAAAACACTTTGGTCCAGGAGCACATAGGGCCATCACCCGCTGCTCATGAAGATGGGAAAAAGCCAAAAGGCCAATTAGAGTTCAAGCCATAGCACAGATCAGGGACCGATCCCATAAACCAATCTACACAATCAAGGGCAACGATAGAAAAAAGGTAAAAAAGGAATAATGTTTTAAAATTATTCTTACATTACATATGAAAGAAAACATTCTCCACCTACAGGAACGCCTTGCGCGCGCCGAAAAATAGTCTTCAAAATGTTAGAATCTATATTTGCGCCAAAGAGCTACAGCCCGTCAAGATCGCCCTTCGGAACGTCCACAAGGAGCGACCGAGCGTCACTGTCGTCTGCCTTTGCTTGAGGCGATTCCTCCGAGAGGATAATGCCCCTCGCTCCAACCTCCTCGAACACTTCCCTCCGGGATCGGCAGCGAACATATTCCTCGATCCTCTTCTCATGATCAAGGGCTTGCCTCAATTCGGATTGGGCATCAGCAACCTCCCTTATACAAATCGTCATCTCATGATCCCCCCTAGTTCGGCTCAGCGTTGCTTCCACCCGAGCCTCGATTATCTCGGCCCTAAACTTCAAAATATCGGATTCAAGTCTACCGATCATATCTATCTGAACTTAGGCGTTATCACAGATCAAGTTAAGCTGGACCTCAAAGGTAGGGATCCTAGCTGAGACGCTCATCTCCTCTAAAGCTTGAGCCCGCACTGGGACCCTTAATTCCTCGTAGGCTGCCCTAACATGGTTCACCTCACCCTTGAGGTACTCCAAGGCCTCTGCCTTTTTCTGCAACTGACACGGCAATAAGAAGTTAGCCTCGAAATTAGAAAGATGTGAGGAATGCACTACAGGAAGTTACCTGCTCCACCAAATATCTCTCATAGTTCGAGCTCTGATACGCCTCATACCACCAATGATGCAACTCAACGTATTTCTCCTTGCAAAGAATCCTAAGGGACTCTCCCTCATTTTGAACCCTCCGAAGCTTCGCCTTTTGACGAAGCAATTCGGACTTGATCCTATCATAGGCCTGTGCAGGAAAGATTCAATGAGGGAAGGAAGACACGGGGTGTGAAAGAATTATGCACGAACTTACCACAAAATGAAGATGACAAGATCTCTCCAAGTCAGAACACACTCCTGACAATACCGCTTGCCAAGAAACAGGTACCCCGGGGACAGCCGACTCGGGTGATGCACCGTCCTCAAAAATACGAGCTCGGCCAACGCCACTAGAAGCTCCTTCTCATGATAGGTCCCGAACCCTCTTATTACTACCATCTCTTGACTCGGACGACGACGACTCCATCTCCTCTCCGGAAGAACGCTGCCTCACCCTAAGGAACTGCTCGATGTCTACAAAAATGACTCGTCCAGTGTAAATGAGCTGGAAAAATGCCGCCTCAATTACATATCGGCAGAAGAAAAGCAATAGACACACGTACCCTAATGGTCCACTCCCCACCTGATACGAGACATAGCTCACCACCTGCATTCATCGTAGGACGAATGGGTCACCAGCTTCCGAACCCAACTAGGCAAATCATAAACTCGACCCGGCGTCCACGAAGTTGCTGCAACAAAGGGAATAATACTGGTTACTTGGCCAACTTTCGCTATGGATAAAACTTGAAGGAACGGCAAAGCGCCTCACTTACGTGCATAGTTCCACTCTTCGGGGAACGGCAGGAGCACTGCAGGAATGATATCAGTTGTCCTAACTCAGACAAACCAGCGGGCCCATTCTTTGTCTCCACCTTCCTCGTCGTCAACAACAAAGGGCATGGGCGAATGACCCCTCAAGGTTAGCAGCCCTCGATGGTGGAAAGGCCGATACAGCTTGATGAGGTGATCGAGCAAAAATTCAAGCCCGGCCTTTTTCGCAAAGAATCTCATCATCAGCACTGTTCGCCAAAATGACGGATGAATCTGCGCCAGGGTAACTCGATATTTCAAGCAAAAATTGAGCACGACCTCATCAAGAGGGCCGAATGCAAAAAGGTATAGGTACACACTCAAGAACCCATCAGCAGAGTCTGTGATGCCTTTACCAAGGGCAAACGCCTGCAGCGTCGCCCCCTTGCTCCACCTGTAGTATCGGCGCGCCATCTTCAGGTGTTCCTCTCTTATCAAAGATTTCATCTCCAGGGCAAAATCCTTCGACTCTCCAGCGATGGGGACAACACTCTTCGCCCTCTGTCGTGCCTGCTCTGAGGTGGTCGCCATGACTATGGCAGAACTGACAAAATGAAGCAATAAAACACCGACATTTTTCGTACTCTAAAGAGATAGGAAGCCCTATGCCGAAATAGAAGAGCAGCCACCCAAAAATAGTTAAGTCTCACATATAGGCCTAAGCCACCCCCCCCCCCATATGGAAGAGGCAACGGCGAGTCGCCTGCTCGATGTAAAGCTCCAAGAAGCCAATAGCCTCAGTAGGAATCAATGGGTTGATGCCCAACCCGGGAAATGCTCTCCAGCAAATAGCCAAGCTCGATAAGCCGCCCGAATTATCTCCATGACTCGAGATAGCATTTCACGTTCGGAGCCCCCGGCCCCTAAGAAACAGGGTCACGATGAGCTCCGAAGCACCAGTACCAGATGCAAGGCATGTGCCCGGGCCCGCGATTACCTCTCCGAAGGAGTAAGCCCCGGGAGCTCTGATCTCCAAAGCTCTATGAGGTCCCAAAGAAGCGCCCCAAGCATAGGAAAACTCCACACGGAAGCCAACCTTACACTCCCTGAAAAATTTATCTACTTCAAAATCAGCAGGGCTCGTCAAGGCACACGGTGACGACCTTCATCGAGGGAATCGTNCAGCGGGCCCATTCTTTGTCTCCACCTTCCTCGTCGTCAACAACAAAGGGCATGGGCGAATGACCCCTCAAGGTTAGCAGCCCTCGATGGTGGAAAGGCCGATACAGCTTGATGAGGTGATCGAGCAAAAATTCAAGCCCGGCCTTTTTCGCAAAGAATCTCATCATCAGCACTGTTCGCCAAAATGACGGATGAATCTGCGCCAGGGTAACTCGATATTTCAAGCAAAAATTGAGCACGACCTCATCAAGAGGGCCGAATGCAAAAAGGTATAGGTACACACTCAAGAACCCATCAGCAGAGTCTGTGATGCCTTTACCAAGGGCAAACGCCTGCAGCGTCGCCCCCTTGCTCCACCTGTAGTATCGGCGCGCCATCTTCAGGTGTTCCTCTCTTATCAAAGATTTCATCTCCAGGGCAAAATCCTTCGACTCTCCAGCGATGGGGACAACACTCTTCGCCCTCTGTCGTGCCTGCTCTGAGGTGGTCGCCATGACTATGGCAGAACTGACAAAATGAAGCAATAAAACACCGACATTTTTCGTACTCTAAAGAGATAGGAAGCCCTATGCCGAAATAGAAGAGCAGCCACCCAAAAATAGTTAAGTCTCACATATAGGCCTAAGCCCCCCCCCCCCCATATGGAAGAGGCAACGGCGAGTCGCCTGCTCGATGTAAAGCTCCAAGAAGCCAATAGCCTCAGTAGGAATCAATGGGTTGATGCCCAACCCGGGAAATGCTCTCCAGCAAATAGCCAAGCTCGATAAGCCGCCCGAATTATCTCCATGACTCGAGATAGCATTTCACGTTCGGAGCCCCCGGCCCCTAAGAAACAGGGTCACGATGAGCTCCGAAGCACCAGTACCAGATGCAAGGCATGTGCCCGGGCCCGCGATTACCTCTCCGAAGGAGTAAGCCCCGGGAGCTCTGATCTCCAAAGCTCTATGAGGTCCCAAAGAAGCGCCCCAAGCATAGGAAAACTCCACACGGAAGCCAACCTTACACTCCCTGAAAAATTTATCTACTTCAAAATCAGCAGGGCTCGTCAAGGCACACGGTGACGACCTTCATCGAGGGAATCGTTCCCAAAGGCCCCAAAATTTGACGCATGATCTCTAAACAAACCAACGGGCCCCGATAGCCCGAGCCTATCTGGTCGGCCCTTCGTCAAGCCTAAGTGCAATGAAAAAGATCAGAGAAGAGCTTGGCCAACCAGCTGGGGACCAGCACAAGCTATTATGGCGGACTACGATGGCCCGTAAACGAAAGAAGATATTCAAAACCCCCAAAAGGGCGTAAGAGTAAGCAAAATGCCAAAAGAGGAGCAGAAGTCTATCTCATGCGGCCTAAAGGGATCATCTTTATCCAAACCAATAAAGGCTTTGGAGTACCTAAAGATGGCCTGCATCCAGGGCAGTACCCCGGAGGCCTTTGAACCCGGCATAACTCGGGAAGGTCTTATGGCACCGATCTATCAGGCTGACCCAAGATTGCCCCGAGGGATGATAATAGGGTCGTAACGAGTCCCTATCGATCGGCGAAAGATCAAAGAAAAAAACTCATGTCTGAGACAAGTATCAGCAATCATCAACATAGAAAGGTACATCCAAAGAGCCTCGAATGGCATGAAGGCATAACAAAAGGTGGACTAATTTGAAAGAAAAGGTCAACAAATTTTATTTTTCATTTATGAAGTGTTCAAATACAATAGTCCCCGAGGGGTCACGACATTCAATTACAAAAGGTCTTCTGAGAATCATTACATACAAAATTTGAAAGCCGACAAAGGGGAATACATGAAGAAAAGGCCTCGACGTGGCCCGGAGGAGCTCCTCCAAACAGCCTCAAGGTAGAAAGCTCCCATCATAATAGTCAAAAGACAAAAGGAGATCTTGCGAAGGGAAGAAGCAAACCGTACCAACAGAAGTATTGGGATGAAGGATGTAATGCCACAAAACGCCCTCATTTATAGGGGTGAAACAACATTATCATCAATGCCCTGGAAGGTGGATCGGTGGAGGTAATTACTACTTCCTTGAAAAAACAAACTGATGGTCGTATTTCTGCCTCGAGGAGAGGAAATGATAGGACGTCGAATAGATATCCACGAAACCTACAAGACACGCCATCTGTCGCAGAAGATTATGTCGCGATTCGAATCGCCAGCTCAATGTCGCCAAGGGGAGTTCGAGAAGTCGCCTTAGCATTTTATTGTTCTTCATTTGTTCTTCATCATTTAGATCAAGATTGACGGTATAAATCTTTGTATATTCATACTTATCTGTTATCCCTTTCC
Organism: Nicotiana glauca; assembly: GCA_026770625.1. Taxonomy (NCBI): domain Eukaryota; kingdom Viridiplantae; phylum Streptophyta; class Magnoliopsida; order Solanales; family Solanaceae; genus Nicotiana; species Nicotiana glauca. The sequence goes on from MU773996.1 coordinate 99,827, forward strand.
CGACTACCCTCGATAAGGCTACCCTTGATAGGCTCGTGGTAGGCTTGAAGCTTGGCCCTGAGGTATCTACTGGCTTGTTTTGAGCCCGGGAATATCCCCGATTAGTTCGGGTATCGCCCGTCTAGCTCGATCTTTACTACTTTACTCCATGCTTAGCACTAACCACCCTTCCAAACTAGCTCAGGAATAGATCACGTACTTTTAGAGTCCTATTTACAAATTTAATCGTTGTTACCATTTTCCCGATAAATGGTGAGGCCGAGTGTCTGATTGTGAGGATATTAATACTACATGATGTGAGTTGTACGCATAGCACGTGAGTTGACCGTGTAGGTCCAGGTATTAATACCATAGCATGTGAGTTGTCCGCGTAGCACGTGAGTTGACCGTGCGGATCCAGGTATTGATATGATGGCACATGACTTGTCTGTGCTTAGCACTTTGGCATTGGGAGCCCCTTCAGAGTCTGTACACACCCCTAGTGAGAGTAGAGTGTTGAGTGTTTTGAGTGTGTTGAGTGGAGTACGAGTGATGAGTGATAGAGTGACATTGCTGTGAGGTTGCATTTACTTTTGTTGTTGCTACATTTATCTGTTAAATTTGTTTGTGGCATTTACTGAGTTATGGAATTTACCTGTTTATTCCTGTTATATTTAAATTGTGAAAAATAAATAATTGGATTGTTTTACTTAGCTCGTCACTACTACTTAATTCCTTAGTTATTTATGTTACTACTAAGTCGGTTGTACTCATACTACACCCTACACTTTATGTGCAGATCCAAGTGAGTTAGAGTGCGGCGATCGTTGAGTTCAGGCTAGCTATCTGTAGAGATTGCAAGGTAGCTGCTAGTGTCCACAGGACCTTATTACTCCTTTTGTTATTTCTTCTTTTGGACACTTAGACTGTTTAATATCTTAGTTCATAGTTTTAGATGCTCATGACTTAGTGACACCCCGATGTTTGGGGCTCATTTCTGTATTTTTCTGCATTATATTTAGATTTGATTTAGTTTATGAAAAATTTAAATGTTGAAAAGTTTTAGTAATTTCTTATAATCGGTTTAGTAGAAATATTTTGGGAAATAGGCTTGCCTTGTAACATGATAGGCGCCATCACGACCATCGTTAGATTTTGGGTCGTGACACTGAGGCCCTTGGGAACTTTGACATAGTAGAAGGCCATTAGGTGTACTATAAGAATACTGGCATGTTTTAGACTTGGGTTGAAGGCCTGGCTTCCAGGTTTACTTTTGGGCCTATCCAGGCTCCCTATAGCATAGCAATTTCGTTCTATAATTCATTTATATTTGGTTTGTAATAATAATCTTTGTAAATAGATATTGGGGTTATTAGTAGAAACTAGGAGATATTCAGAATATGTCTTTGTTGGGAACGGGTGGAAATCATTCCTATAGGTTGTTGTGATGTTTGTTTACTTTTGTGCATTAGAAACCATGCCTATAGGACTCATATAATTCTTTAAATCCTTAATTTTCATCCTTCACATCATTAGAAAACTTGATTCTAAGTCGTTTCTCAATTATTTCATCGACAATCATGCCTTCAAAACCTTCATGTGTGCATTAGAAATCATGTTTCTAGAATTTCCTTGATGAGTCCGCTTGGCAATTGATTGATGTTGTGCTCGCCTAGAAATCATGCCTATAGGAAATACATATAGAAATCAGTCTTGACAATTAGTCATTCATGCCAATAAGTGTTGAAGAATCAGTCTTGCATTTAAATAACATGCGTTTTAAAATCAATTTCTACACTTAGAAACCATGCCTATAGGAGTTAAAGATAAAATCTTCCTGTTAAGACTAGCATCTGGTTTACAGCTTAGATATCATGTCCATAAGTTTCTGCCCAATCATCACTTAGGCAAGCCTATAGGTCAATCAAATTTTGGGTCTAAAACTGTAATGGTTTGCTTGAAACTTGCCCAGATTCAGGAAGTGATAAAATTAGTAGGCAAACCAATTAGGTATTCACTGCCTCGACTTAATGAAATTATCTCATAATTTGTGCTCATCTAGATATCCTGCTATAGGACTTTAACTTGTTTGAAACTGTTTGTTTGAGGTGTGCAATTGTTTGTTTATTAGTGAGGGTAAATATGAGCTAACTTAATTGCGTCTTTATGTGATAGTACTATTTGACTTTTGTTTGTCGCTGAGTTTTTCTCCTTTTAAAAAAACATAAGTGAGTCTAGAACTTCCTTAAATAGAGGTCCTAAACACCTCCAGGGCGACAGGCAAGGGACGGGTAATGCACGCATAAGGCACGTACTGGATACTACTAGAATGCTTAGATAACGATAATTAAGGGGAGGGTAATCGTGTAGTAAAGGATATGATTATATGTGTGCTAATACTATATGTAGCACCCCAATTTGGGGACGATTACCAAGTATTGCACAGAAGTGATCCTATAGGCTAAAAAACCTAGGACCCCTTTACTCCTTGTTTTAAAAAAAAAATAGTAATACCTATTTGTCTAAATTGCTTTGTTTGCTTATATGACTAATTCACTTAAATTGAGTTTGGTCGGGACCCACCATTGTGGACCTCGAGGGGTTCCTAATACCTTCCCCTCAAGGTAATCTCGAGCCCTTACCCAATCTCTGGTTATGCAAACTGGTTCTATGAGTTAATTATTCTAGGTGCCCTAACACACCTTAATTCGGAGGTGGCGACTCTTCAAATTCCATTCCTGATTCCCAAAAAGGAAATGAGGTGTCCCAAAGAATGTCGAAACCCAGACTCAGCGAGAAAAAAGGGGGGCGACAGCAAGTCGACTGTATTGGGGATATATTTAGGCTCTTACCATAACAAAATTGCTTTTTGTGAATTAGTCTGAAGCATGCTTTATTTCGCTAATACATGCACACCCTTTCTCGTTCTCCCCTTATCTGGAATTAATTGCCTATTTATTAAAAGCATTTATGATTTCCTTTAATACTCAAACTCACTTGTCTCCTTATTTTCTTTCTTAACTGTCTTTCAATTATTAAATACTGCATTTATCATTTTTTTTTTACGTGCAAATACGTGACCATATGCTATTTATTGTTGCATAGATCATGATCAACATTATATTCCACTCGTGCATAATCAATCCTATAGCAACACTTGATGAGTGTTTTTGCTCTTCCTATATATCACCCTTTTTAAATTCGGAAATACGTATTTGCGGTAAAACTAGTCGATCAGCGGTGCAGTTGACGGTTCCATGCCTTTCCCCCTCAAGTTGTCCATTTGAGGGTACCAGTCTAAACCTCTTTAGAAACTTTACTCTGATTAATTGTACATGCATCATGGTCAAACCTGACCGGGTTAATATGTGTCCATATAATAACCTTTAAGACAAGCCTCGTCCAAAAGTATATCGGGTTTCCCATAATCCCAATGGATGCAACCACGATTGTGTGCATTAATTTTTGGAGAAATAAATGCCAATATGCTAATCATTGCTATATAAATAGTCGAATCTGGAGGGGGAAATGGACTAACCATATTTGTTTTGCAGAAAATCAGGTACGAGGTCGCCAGGTTCGGCATGGTTCATTGCATACCACCTTTGTTGCTAGATTGGTGGGGATCTTCCATCAAGTGATAATAATCATCTGAAAAGGGTCTTGGGAAATTTGCCTTCTTTATTGAACCTTCAACCAAACAACATGTTAATCGAAGCTGCTACAATGTTCTTGGACAAAGAAAGGGTCGTGTTCCACTTTGGAGACATAGAAATGACCCCTCTCTTGGAAGAAATAGGGTGATTCTCTGGGCTACCTTGAGATAGTCCTGGTTTCCTGGCACCGAAAATCACACTACTAGGGGGTTCTGAAGATGATGGGATTAAAGAAGAATGATGACTTGGAGTGCCTGAAAAATTCCTACATACCTTTCGACTTCCTCTATGAACGATACGATCACAGCAGATCTTATCGTATTTTTTATGATGAATTTTCCATCACTTCTTTGGGTTAGATTCATCGCAGGGTTTTTGTGTTCATTGTCTATTTCTTGGGTATGTTAGTGTTCCCGATCCAAGGGGATATAATCCACACCAGACTGGCCATGGTAACCAAAACCTTGATGGATGGATCGAAGGGAAGACATATACTATTGTCCCTATGATCATAGCAGACATATATCGGGCCTTAGAGCGTTATCAAAAGGGGTACAAATACTTCGAAGGTTGCAATCTGCTGCTGCAAGTTTGGCTGTTAGAACATCTCCAAAAAGGTCAATTTCGTCAGGAATTTCAACCAGATGATGATGTAAGATGGGTGTAGTTTTTCAACAATTTGACTGAGGATCAGGTTCAATGGATGTTTGAGTGGTTCCCTACCGACGAGTTCATCATTAGATACAGGGATGTTCCACACTTGGTATTGATTGGGTTAAGGGGCATATACCCTTATGCTCCCCTCAGGGTTATGAGACAGGCAGGCAGGAAGCAAGTCATATCACGAGTTGCTAAAATGAGTCACTTCATAGATGATTTTCAAGGAGATGCCATTCCATACAAAAATAAATCACAACACATGTGGCACTTGAATATTAGCATGGATACCATCGAGCCGGATCGGTATTTCACCGGTCACGTGTACTTTTACCCCTCATGGTTGGATGATAACATAGGAGTAATATTCGAGCCAAGAATTGGTCCAGGAAACAGGGTCATAGATAAAGTTGTTGAAGCACAGGTGAAGTAAAACAACTGTGCAAAAGAGTTCACGGGTCCAAGGCTGAGCACATGGAGTGCCATAAGACCAATATGGAACTAATTAATGAATGGAGAGAGAGGGCTATTAAATCAAGCGAAAGGTTGGAGTATCTGGAGTACAGTCTAATAGAATTAGAGGGAAAGATGAGGAAGAGAGTCACCAATTGCCAGAACGCTGAAGGAAGCGAAGGAGGACATTTAGCAAGGGCATATTTACTGTTGAACCTACGCGAACTGGGGGATTTGATCGACAAGAGCATCCATCCTGGAGAAGGTCCTTCTGGGACCAAGTAGATTAGGTTTATTTGCTTTTTCAAATGTAATAAGGCCAAGTTCCATTAGTGGCTTATCTTATTTAGTGTCGTTTTGGGTTCATCTATTTTATATTAATGAAATGAGGCAATTACTGGTACTAAAATTCTCCAAATCAACATGTTGCTAGGCCTACCTAGGGTATAGCAAGGCTCCAAAATTAGGACATGAATTTACATTCCCGCAATATGTGTTTAAATACTGCAAGCATTTCCGAATCCTTACGGACTTGTTTACCCTTCTGTTTTTCTTTTTTTTTATTCTCATCCCCTAAGATTGGTTCGCACATATCGGCATCATCAGTATATCACACCAGATCTAGAGGTCATCCACCTCCTCCTCCTCCGAGTAATCCGAAAAGCAGAGGAAAAGCTAAGATGGATGACTTGAGTGGTATACGGAAAAAAATGCTGAGAATGCGGAAACTTCAGACGGTTGGAGTACTCTGGCACAAAATGACCTGGTTTTGCGATTAGAACAAAAGATACTGGAGTCATAAGGAGAACTTGAGCAGGTCCACAACTTAGCAAACCTCTCCCTCACCCTAAACGTCCCAGCAGTTAACCAACAAAATGCTCAAAACCCAGCACCTCCTCAAAATACTCCAAACCAACATCCACAAAATCATCACGCACCCCATCAATATGCAGCTCCACTTCAAAATCCCAATCCTCTATCAATACCAACTCCTCCTCAACAGCATCATCAACCAACCCAGTACCCACAAACCACTACCTATCACACTCCTCAGAATACACCACAACCCATTGCCAATCCTCAAAAATCAACCAATGACCACCACTACACCCAAATCCCTAGAACTCACCAAAACAACCCCATATACGTGGAAACCATTCCTCACTCCACTCAACCAATCTCCTATACAACAGAATCTGTTGAGAAGGACCTGCTCATCAAAAACATGGCCAAGGAGCTCAATAAATTAACAAGTCAAGTTCAGGGTGTTGAAGGAGGTCAAGGAATAGAAGGTCTGAACTACGAGAATTTATGCATACAACTAGATATGGAACTACCGGAGGGTTACAAACCTCCCAAGTTCAAAATGTTTGACGGAACGGGTGATCCCAAGGTTCATTTGAGGACTTATTGTGACAAGCTCGTGGGGGTCAGAAAAGATGAAAGGATCCGAATGAAGCTCTTCATGAGAAGTCCTATCATAGATGCCCTGTCTTGGTACATAAGCCAGAACCCTAAGAAGTGGGCCAATTGGGTGAGCATGGCATCAAAATTTATGGATCGGTTCAGGTTCGATACGGAGAATATGCCAGATGTCTTCTATATATAGAACCTAAAGAAGAAGCCAACTGAGACTTTCCGCGAGTATGCTACTCGGTGGAGGTTAGAAGTAGCCAAGGTCAGACCAGCATTTGATGAGGAACAGATGAACAAGTTCTTTGTCTGGACACAGGACCCCCAGTATTATGAAAGGCTAATGGTCATTGAGAATCATAAGTTCTCTGATATCATCAGACTCGGAGAAAGGATTGAAGAGGGTATTAAAAGAGGGATGGAGACCAATGTTGAAGCACTGCAGGCCACGAACAAATCATTACAATCAGGGGTCATATCAAAGAAAAAAGAAGTAGGTGCAGATATGGTGGCCCAAGGTCCATAATCTCCACCCACATACCAAACAACTCCACCTACATACCAACCCTCACCTCCCAGATATTCTCAACCCACCACCGTCTGTCACACTTATAACACCCAGCCAGCCTACTATCAGTCACCTCCAACTTATCCAAATTACCAGAAACCCCGACCCAATTTTAATCATAAACCATCCAGATAAGACACTGCCATTGCTGAACACATCGAAAAGTTGTACGAAAGGTTGAGGGCTACCAGTTATGTCACCCATATTCCCGTTGTGGCAATGGAGAATTCATCTCAATAGTTCAACCCAAACAAAACATGTGCATATTATTCTGGTATAAAGGGGCATACCATTGGCGAGTGTCGGACATTGAAAGATAAGATCTAGACATTGATTGATAACAAGGTCATACAGGTGAAGGAAGTTTCACCCAACATCCGTAACAATCCTCTCTCAAATCATAGGGGTGATGGGGTACATGTGATAGAGACGGATCAAGAATAGAATCCTGAGGGGTCAATCAGGCTTATTCAGAAAGGCAATGACTTTAAACTTGCAGTCACACTCACTCCTATTATGGTACAGATACAACCGTCAGTCGAGATTGAGGTAACCGCATCGGTTCCATTTGAGGTAAAGGTAGCTCCACTTGCAGCCACACCTGTTCCATTTGAGGTAGAAGTGGCCATACCTTTCACAGTGATAGTAGCAACCACACCTTTTTTCAATTCCAATGTTGTAACTTGGGATTACGTTACCGAAGCTAGGCGAAAGGGAAAAGCAAAATGGAAGAATCTGATTTCGCACAGGGAATGACCAGAATCGGAAGGATCTATACACCCTAACATTTGGGGGAATAAAGCAAGGAGGCTGCTACTAAAAAACCTATCATTAAAACTGGACCAGATGATCTTTGGAGGAAAATACAAGCAAGGGAATACTCTATCGTCAATCATTTAAACAAGACCCCAGCCCATATATCCATCCTGTCACTATTGCAAAATTTAGAGGCGCATAAGAATGCTCTGATGAAGGTGTTAAATGAAGCTTATGTGCCCAACAATATCACCTACAGAGAAATGGCCAACATGGTAGGGCAAGTGCTGAAGAGTCATAAGATCACCTTCCACGAGGATGAATTACCACTTGAAAGGTTAAGTCATAACCGGGCACTGCATATCACGGTACAGTTCAAAGACAAATTCATTGTCAGGGTCTTAATAGACGGGGGTTCAAGGCACAACATTTGTTTCATTAACTACTCTGAAAAGATTGGGCAAAGATTTCCATGAGATATGGGTAGGAAGTATGAACGTTAAAGCATTTAATGGGTCTCAAAGGGCCACGATTAGGGAAATTAACCTTTGCTCGCAGATGGGACCAACTTGGTTCGATGTTGAATTCCAAGTTCTAGACATATCAGCTACATACAATATTCTGTTGGGTTGACCTTGGATACATGCTGCTGGGGCCGTGGCATCCACGCTACACCAGGCCGTGAAGTTCGAATGGAATCATCAGGAGGTGATCATTCACGGAGATGGAAGTAACCCCATCTACACCAGTCAAACTATCTCAGTTATCGAGAATAGAAGAAGGCTAAGAGGGAAACTTATCACCACATTGAACATGTCAATGCAGTTGAGAAAGACAAATAGTGGAGTAACAAAATAGAAAGAATACTACCATGGTCTGGGTACGAACCCGGCAAAGGGCTTGGGAAGGAACTCCAGGGCATTACCAAGCCGGTACAGTTGAAATGTCATGGCACAACTTTCGGGTTGGGGTACTCATACACCTGGAAGGAGTATAATGACTGGTCACCGCCATGGCGTGGTCCTTATTACCCTCTCGAGCAACCAGTGCCACATCTGAGTCAGACTTTTCATCAGGCCGATACAATATGGGATCTGTAGAGGAAGAAGCTTTGGCTAGACTAAGGAACATGTTCATAAAAGATGAGGATATAGATTGCAGTGTGGTAATTGAGGAGGAGGAGGAGGAAGGTCTTACCATTCAGACTGTAGAGAAGGTAGTTGTTCTTAGGAATTAGACTGCCACACTATCTCGGGCATGTCGAGTCCCTAACATTATTATTACTTTTCCTGATAAATCGATTACTGTGACATGTAATGAGACAATGCAACATAAGGAGAGTGACTCGTAAGAAGAAGATGAAATACTTGAGGAGATTGTCAGAGAGGTTGAGAACTTTGAGAACAAACCTAAGTCCAACCTGGATGAAACCGAACCAATCAATTTGGGAAACGCCGAAGCCATCAAGGAGACTCGCATAAGCATTCACTTATCACTGTCAGAGAAGGAAGAGTACATTCGTTTCTTGAAGGAATATGAGGATATATTTGCATGGTCATATGATGACATGACCGGTCTAAACATATCCATAGTGTCTCATAGGTTGCCTACTAATCTAATGTGTCCGTCGGTAAAGCAGAAACTCAGAAAGTTCAAACTAGACATGAGCCAGAAAATCAAGGAGGAAGTCACTAAGCAAATCAAAGCTAAAGTCCTTAGGGTAGTTGAGTACCCAACCTAGTTAGCCAATATTGTACCATTTCCGAAGAAAGATGGGAAGGTCAGGGTATGTATCGACTATCGGGATTTAAACAGAGCAAGTCCCAAGGACGATTTCCCACTGCCAAATATACACATCCTAATCGACAATTGAGCCAAGCATAAACTCCGATCCTTTATAGATTGCTTCGCGAGTTATCATCAAAACTGGATGGATAAAGAAGATATGGAGAAAATAGCTTTCATTATACTGTGGAGAGTGTATTGCTACAAGATGATGTCATTCGGTCTAAAGAATGTTGGGGCTACTTACATGAGAGCCATGACAACCATCTTCCATGATATGATACACAAGGAAATAGATGTATATGTTGACGACGTCATCATCAAATCCAAGAGGGTCGCAGATCACATAGAAGACTTGAGAAAGTTCTTTGATAGGCTAAGAAGTTACAATCTAAAACTAAACCCGGCAAAATGTGCATTCGGGGTTCCCATAGGAAAGTTGCTGGGATTCATTGTCAATTGCCAAGGAATCGAGTTGGACCCATCCAAAGTTAAGGCTATTCAAGAGTTACCACCACCAAAGAGCAAGAAGGGCGTGATAAGCTTCCTAGGACATCTCAACTACATCAGCCGCTTCATAACACAGCCTACAGTTATATGTGAACCCATCTTCAAAATGTTAAGGAAGGATACTAAAACGAGTTGGACTGAAGATTGTCAGAAGGCTTTTGACAAAATCAAGGAATACCTGTCCACACCACCAGTCCTAGTCCCGCCAGAACCTGGGAGACCTTTGCTACTCTATCTGTCTGTATTAGATGGAGCTTTCGGATGTGTTTTGGGACAACATGATGAGACAGGAAGGAAGGAGCAAACCATATACTACTTGAGTAAGAAGTTCACACCTTATGAAGCACGATACTCCCTGTTGGAACGCACTTGCTGTGCTTTGACCTGGAAAACTCAGAAATTGAGGCATTACTTTTGTGCCTATACCACATACCTCATATCCAAGATGGAGCCTCTGAAGTATATATTTCAGAAGCCCGTGCCAATCGGGAAGTTATCCAAGTGGCAAATACTGTTAAGTGAGTTCGATATCATCTATGTAACTCAGAAGGTCGTCAAAGGATAAGCATTGGCAGACCATCTTGCTAAAAATCCTGTGGGAGGAGAATACGAACCTTTGAAAATGTATTTTCCTGATGAAGAAGTATCATTCTTAGGAGAGGACATTCATGAAGCTTACGACGGTTGGAGAATTTTCTTCGATGGGGCTGCAAACTTCAAATGAGTGGGCATCGAAGCAGTTTTGGTATCAAAACAGGTCAACACTACCCTGTATCCACGAAGCTTAGGTTTCCATGAAACACCAATATGGCAGAATACGAGGCTTGCATCGTGGGGCTCAATCTGGCCATTGATAGGAATATACAAGAGTTGCTGGTAATTGGTAATTCGAATCTTCTCGTACATCAGGTTCAAGGAGAACACCAAGATACTACCATACTTGTATCATGTGCAGGAATTGATGAAGAGATTCACAAAGATAGAATTCAAACATGTGCTCAGAGTTCAAAATGAGTTCGCGACGCACTGGCCACCTTATCATCCATGATACAACATCCATACAAGAATTTTATCGATCATATCACTATGAAAATCCATAACGAGATGGCTTATTGTGCTCATGTTGAAGAAGAAACGGGACCTGGGTTCCACAACATCAAAGAATATTTGGCGAGAGGAGAATATCCAGAGCAGGAAAACCATACTTAGAAATGCACTCTACGGAGGCTATCCAATCACTTCTTCCAAAGCGGAGGGACCCTATATAGAAGAACTCTTGACCTGGGGTTATTAAGGTATGTCTATGCAAAGGAAGCTTCCAGATTACTCGAGGAGATACATGCTGGAACTTGTGGACCACATATGAATGGTTTATTTCTAGCCAAGAAAATACTCAGAGCTGGATATTTTTGGATGACCATGGAAACAGATTGCATCTGGTACGTATAGAAATGCCACCAATGCCAGGTACATACAGACATGATAAAGGTACCACCAAATGAGCTCAATAAAATAAGTGCACCTTGGCCTTTTGGTGCTTGGGGAATGGATGTCATTGGTATGATCGAGCCAACTGCTTCAAATGGGCACCGATTCATTTTAGTAGCCATCGATTACTTTACAAAATGAGTAGAGGTTACATCTTACAAAACTGTAACCAAGAAAGTCATTGCAGATTTTGTCAAGGATCGTATTGTTTGCCGATTCGGGGTTCCCGAGTCCATCATCACTGATAATGACGCCAACCTCAACAGTGATCTAATGAAAGCCATGTATGAAACCTTCAAAATCAAGCACAAAAACTTTACAGCATACAGACCTCCAATGAATGGAGTTGTGGAAGCTGCCAACAAGAATATCAAGAAGATACTAAGGAAGATATTAGAAAATCATAATGGAACGAGAAGTCACCCTTTTCCCTATTGGGGTACCGTACTATGGTCTGCACATCAACTGGGTAAACTCCCTATTTACTGGTTTATGGTACCGAAGTTGTCATTCCAGCCGAGGTAGAAATTCCTTCTTTAAGAATCATGCAAGAAGCCGAACTCAATGATGCAGAATGGATAAGGAGCCGCTATGATTAATTGGCACTTATAGATGGGAAAAGAATGAATGCAGTATGTCATGGTCAGCTTTATCAGAACAGAATGTCTAGAGCTTTCAACAAAAGGGTCAAACTAAGATAATTCACACCGGGACAGTTGGTGTTGAAGAAGATCTTCCCGCATCAATATGAAGCCAAAGGGAAATTCTCTCCCACCTAGCAAGGTCCTTACATGATTCATCGGGTGATAATAGGAGGAGCACTCATACTTGCAGAAATGGACGGAGAAGTTTGGCCAAAACCTATAATTCTGATGCAGTCAAGAGATACTATGTTTAGATCATTTACATTCCTTCATATGATGTAACTGAACTACGCTTGACCTGATTCTCGTTTAAGAGGGGATACGTAGGCAGCCCAATGGGTTTGGTCATATCTTAATAAAATCTTCATTTTCCCTCAGAACCAAAAACTAGGGCAGAATTTTGAGGAGGACCCTAAATATTCCGTAACAAGTCCAGCCGACACCATCATATGCCAAAAAGTCAGAAACTAGTTAAGTACCTAGGGCAGAATTTTGAGAAGGATTCTCAAAATTCTGAAGTAGATCCAATAAATTTCGCTACAAAGATCAAACCGAGGCAGAATTTTGAGGAGGACCCTCAAAATTCTATCACAAAGAAGCTACAATGTCTCTAAAAAGTGTTACAGTCATTAGTTCATCTAATTTACTTGATATTATATACCACTACATTTTATAAAGTAACCCTATCTCATCAATAAATGCACGTTTTCTAAAACTTTATTTCTTTGACAGCCAGGTGTTACCCAGGACGACTCGAACAAGGCCTCCAGAGCAAAGCAAAGCAAAGCAAGCAGCCGAAGGCACGAACCAACCTCCATTTACAAAAATCACATTTTTTCTTTGGATGCATGCACAAGTGAACATAACAGGAGTATTCGCAAATATACATATCAAAGTCATTATCCTTATAACAATCAGGCCACGAGATACAGATATACCTCCAGCTAAGAAATATTCTACTCCCATTTGTTACTTGTTCACTGCATAAGGCTAAGCATTGTCTTCTTCTTACATGAGACTAAGCCTTGTCTCAAATCTTGCATGAGGCTAAGCCCTGTCTCCACATTTGCATAAGGCTAAGCATTGCCTTCTCTTTGCATGAGACTAAGCCCTGTCTCAAATCTTGCATGAGACTAAGCCTTGCCTCCCTTATTTGCGTAAGGCTAAGCATTGCCTTTTCTTTGCATGAGATAAGTCATGTCTCAAATCTTGCATGAGGCTAAGCCCCGCCTACCTTATTTGTATAAGGCTAAGCATTGCCTTCTCTTTGCATGAGACTAAGCCCTGTCTCAAATCTTGCATGAGGCTAAGCCATGCCTTCTTATTTACATAAGTCTAAACATTGCCTTCTTTTTGCATGAGACTAAGCTCTATATCAAATCTTGCACGAGGCAAAGCCCTACCTCCTTAATTGCATAAGGCTAAGCATTGTCTTCCCATTGCATGAGACAAAGGCTTGTCTCAAATTTTGCACGATGCTAAGCCTTGCCTCCTTATTTGCATAAGGCCAAGCATTGCCTTCTCTTTGCATGAGACTAAGCCTTGTCTCAAAACTCGTATGAGGCTATGTCCTGCCTCCGTATTTTCATAAGGCTAAGCATTTCCTTCTCATAGGGACTAAGCATTGTCTTCCCTTATATAATTGTCGCTCTATTCTAAAACTTTGAATTTCCTTCTTCTCTCGGGGCTAAGATCTACCCCAAAATTCCGCACGAGGCTAAGCATTGCTTTGATATTACCCTTGGTATCATGTTTCTGCATTCCATGGGCTGATGTATAGCCAATTTGTCCAAAGGCATCATAGTCTGAAGGCATCATCCTCATAGCCTGAAGACACCATGCCATGGCCTGAGGATCTCTCAAAATTGCATATCATTATTTAAAGGCGTCAAGGTTCGGAGGCCCCATCTGCATTGGTCGAGAACACCATTTCATGGCCTACAAATCCCTTATCTCATGATTCATCGCCCGGTACGTCATCCCCTCTGTCCAAAGACAATCTTTCATGGTCTAAAAGGTACTTGCATCAGGTTTAAATTCTCTTAGTAATCTATATACTCGCATGCATTGTGTTTTAAGTTTGCAGGTAATTCAGGAAGTAACCATTCTTCAAACAGGAGCAACCTTCCCTCTAATTGTCACTCATACATTTCCAATTTCTATTTGTACCTTACCATTATTTCAAACGTAATCGACTCCCATCAATTACCCACCTTACTCTCTGACTATTTAGATATCTGCCCTATAATACATCTGTTACACTCCAGACTCATAATCATAACTCTATCTGATATTACCCTTCACAAAAGAACCTTTTCTAAAACTTGCCACCATTCCTATAACAAATCCATCGGCCTCATTCACTATTGGGTCGATAACTACACATGGCCTGATTCTTGTAAAACCAGGTATATGTAGGCAGCTTAGAGACCAAAGTTCGGATCCTATTTTCCAAAACATCCCATTCGGTCAAAATCGGTCATCATTTCTTTACCCGAAAACTCTTTCATCCTTCCCGGGCAAAGAGGGGAAGTTGTTGATACCCAATTGTTTCCTCATATATTTTAAAATACATATATACTTTCAAAATAACGCATGAGCATCAACCAGTATTTTTAATTTTCCTGCAATTTTAAAGAGATTATAATTAATTTATTCAAGTATTTTAGTATATAAATAATTACTAATTGCATTACAAATGATTTTATGATAATTTTATTTGCTTAATTTTATCATTTATATTTATATTGAGCTTTGATTATTTCACAAATAGCCATATGTACATATTAGGGTTATAATTGCAATAACTTTGCAATATTAGCCCATGTGTGCATAATTGCCTTATTTCACAAGAAAATAACCTTTTATATTTTTATAATACTAATTAATTATTTTAAATCATCTTCATGCATAAAAAACATTTTTATCGTTTAATTAACTATTTTTACAAATTATTCTATTAAAAATTGGGTATTTAACAAATAACCCCTTTGAATATATCTAAATTCGGACCTCAGCCCAATTCCAATTCAAACCCCGGCCCACTTAAACCTAACCCAAACCATAACCCAATCTCCATCTAACCCGCCCCAGCCCGGAACCAATCTTGGCCATTGATCTCAAGAGATCAAAGGTCCAGAACAAACCTTCCCTTTTTACCTAACCAAACACCACAAACCCTAAGTCATTTTTCTAAGGACCGCCGCCCCCAAATGCTCGCATCCTCTCTTCTCTCTCAGACAACCCCAAACACTAGAGCGTCGTCACCCCGAAATCCCCCAAACCCCTTCGACCCCTGACCAGATATGGGGTTATCTAGTGATTTTCTACCCTATCTAGCCTACTACCTCTACTGGTTGTTCGATTTTTGCTGTTATCTGAGGGTATCTCGAAGAGATTCGACTCAGAGTCGACCTAGACTCTTCGTTTTCTTATGAACCTTTCTTTTGTTCATCAATATTTGTGAGTATTTGTTATCTTTGTGGCTATGGTTAGATTTTTCAATCACCTCATCCCCCTTTCTCAAAACCCTCATCTCTTGCAATTTGAATCTGTTCAGATCCTTGTAGATCTGAAATGATTTTGAGTTTATACGGAAGTTTTCTCTTAAAATCTCTTGCTCTTTTTATCAGTAACCGATTTTAATGTTTTTCTAAGAACTAGGGTTTCACTTCGTTTTGTTTCTATAAAAACTTTTCTAAAAGTTCCTATATGTTTGATTATCTCTTTCTACTGATTCTTTTGTGACTATATTACGGTCTTTAGTTTGCTTAATTATTTCATTGTTCACTTCAATATTTGCTCATTATTCCTTGAGTAATTCATTGATTATTTGACTCTCTAGGGTTCGAAATTGCTTTGGTTTGCTGAGATGGTTACTTCTTGTAATTTTTGTCTACTTTCCTTATTTTGGGACTCCTAATTGGCAATACTTGCCTTAGTTATTCTTACTAAGCTTACTTTAGGGGAGTTGATTGTTTTACCAACCCCAGATAGTCTCTAATTTACCTATTTACCTCATTTGTATGACTAATTTCCTTTGTCACTGGCAGGAATATTGGTGGTCTGACTCTCATTGATTACTTACCTTTGTTTAGACCTCAAGTCCATGTTATTTTTGGATATAACTCTATGATTCTGCCTATTGATTAGTCCTATCAGGCCTAATTGACTGATTGATTGTTTTCTTTACCTTATTTGTAAACTCTTAACCTCCTTTACCTGATTTGCTTTACTCTACTCAATTCTATATAATCCTCACTCTATTTTTAAACACACACGCACACATACAGAGAAAAACACACAAAAGTTCTTGCTCTTATTCACACAATATCCTCCATCACAATCTTACTATTCTTTGTTGCACTGTCTAGCCAGTAGAAAGCCAAGGCTAGACCCTTGGATCTTGTTTGCTTCACTTTCATGTTGCTATCTTTTAACTTGTACGTCCCTACTTCTGCTATTATTCAAACTTCTATGTGATCAAATCTGTGTGCTCCTTGTCATCAGCATGTCTATTCCTATCTAATTAGATCTATGTGCTTCATGTTATTACTCTTAATCAGCATGTCTACTTCCATGTGATTAGACCTAGATGATTTCTATTTTCAGCATATCAGCATGTCTACTTCTATCTAATTAGATCCATGCGCTTCATGTTTATTGATCCTAATCAGTATGTCTAATATTGTTTAATTAGACCTATGTGTTTCCTATTTTCAGCATTTCTACATGTTTGCTTCTATGTAAATTAGACCTATGTCTACTTGTTTCTCAACTAGCATGCTTTTCTGTCCAGTTTTAAGTGTTCACTCTTAGTAGGCTCCGGATTAGTTCATGATTTCTATGCCTCCAACTTCTGCTACCTTTCTGCATGTCTGTCTGAATGATAATCTGATCCCAGCCTGTTGTTCTTTGTTTAGTACATGTCCATATGCCCATCTAGTGGTAATTAATGAATTAAGTCGACTCTGGGTAATGTGAAACTTTGCTTGAAGTGGTTATGATCCTGTTTCTATCTACTGTTTGATTGCTGGAATCTTTGTTTGAATTCCAAGTGTTGAAATGACTTTGTTTGTTCCTATTTACCCCTGAAAATCCAAACCGTTTTCTTAAAACTATCTCTTATTTTCAACTCATACTCTTAGAATATCTAGGGTCCTTCCCCTTCAGTGTGAGCACTGCCTAGGAGTTCATGAGACTCCTCTGAACTCTGACACACTGGGGCTGGCTTTCCCAAAACTTGCTCCAAAACTGTTTCTTTAAAAGGTTTTCTGGTGTGAGCAATGCCCAGGGTCCCTGAGGCCCTTGGGAACTTTGACGTACCAGAAGGCCATTGGGTGTACTATCAGAATACTGGCATGTTTTAGACTTGGGTTGAAGGCTTGGCTTCCAGGTTTACTTTTGGGCCTATTCAGGCTCCCTATAGTATTGCAATTTCGTTCGGTAATTCATTTATATTTGGTTTGTAACAATAATATTTGTAAACATATATTGGGGTTTTTAGTAAAAACTGGGAAAGATTCTGTATGCGGCTAAAATTGGGAAGACCAATTTTACGGTCGACAAAGCATTACGTAATCTCATCTCGAAGGATCTGGGGAATAGCTCGGGGTTCGATGTCTTCGAGGACTATTCGTACCCGGTGTCAGGGCAGAACAAACCTGTGCTTGTCACATGTAAGCAGGAAGTTAACTAGGAGCAGTACTTTCTAACAACGCATGCGCAAACGGTGACAGCCTGCACTAGGCTGATTGAGTGGTTGTACCAGCTGCCCTATGTAATAAATGCATTTGTACTATGTTGGGATTCCCCCTCATATATAAAGGGGACCCTTGTCATTTTGCAAGGCATCGGATACTCAATATTGAATACACAAGAACATTCTCTCTACTCTCTAACTTAACATATGCCCTTGATCTTATTACTTACATTTATTGCTTATATCCATTGTGTTCCATTTATTGTTATTTATTTATTGCTCATTATTGATCATAAAGAGCCGCAATCGTAGCCCTCATAACTGTTAATCCTCCCTCGATTGCCCTTAGCCGAGCATCCAGCTCGACCTCGAGGCTTGTATACGCCAGCTCGAGGCCCCGATTTCCAGCCCTTCAGTTTGGTCATTCTACCATCTGCAAGCTCTTATCTCATTTTGTAATCTATTACTTAGCATCTATTGCCTAAATAACTAGCATAAAAATAGATCACATAATTTTAGAACCATAAAATCAAATCTAATTGTAATTACCATTTTCAAGGTAAACAGTTTGGCGCTTACAGTGGGGCTAAAAATAATAGTGATTATTTTTTTGCTGGTTCACTCCATAACGCAAGTTATCTTTCACACTTTTTTCTTGTCAAGATCTTTGATTTCAAGTCAAAATATCTAACTTAGCAAATGCACGTGAAAACAACAATCTTGAGGACCATGGAGAGAATGGTGTAGATGTTCCGGGTGTTGATGCACCACCACGAAACCCTGAGAATGCACCAGAACCAACTCCCGTGGATGTTGTCTCATGCGGCACTCAACACGTTGGCTAAAATTCTCACACCAACAGGAGTAACTGCCGAGAAACTCAAGAAAACATTCGAAAAAACCTCACCAGGGAAGAAAGAAAGGCAACTAAGGGAAGCGAAATGGGAAAACCTCAGCATATCGTTCATATGATTATTGGGTGGACCGACATTCCCCAGGGGCCCGAAACCAAGCGGATAAAGGTTTCTGCGATAACACAAGGACAAACCCAGGGCCAGGCATCTGAGGACATCCTTGCGTTCAACAAAGAAGACTTTGAGACTTTGTCTCGTCCACACAATGATGCGTTGGTAATCTCGTTTCTCTTAAATAACATCCAATATTAAACGTGTACTCATGGATCCAGGTAGATCGACCGTCGTAATCAGATCAACGATGGCAGAACAGCTTGGATTGCTCGATCAGGTCGTACGTACCTCCCGAATCCTCAGCGGCTTCAATATGGCCGGCAAAGCAACAGAAGGAGAAATCACCCTCCCGATTAACATATCCGATGTAGTTCAAGATACTAGGTTCCACATCATTAAAGGTGACACAAGGTACAATGCCTTGCTCGGTAGACCATGGATACACAACATGAAGGCGATACAATCGACCCTGCATCAGATGATAAAATTCCCAACGAAGGACGGAATAAAGACAATATACAGAGAGTAACATGTGGCGAAGGAAATGTTCGCAGTCTGTGAAGAGGTACCGAATTTTGTACACTCCACCTCGGAAGAGTCAGAAAGCCAACCTACCCCCGAGGATGATAAAGAGGATTTCCTCGCTCCCAGAACTTTCATTGCCCCGAAAGAGTCGGACGCAACGAAGTCGACTATCGAAGAGCTAAAGCAAGCCGTATTGGTCGAGCATCTCCCAGATCGGAAGGTGTACCTAGGGATGGGATTAACCCCCGAACTCAGGAAGAAACGCATTCAATTCCTTATTAACAACATCAATTGCTTTACTTGGTTCCATTTAGACATGACAGGGATCCCACCAGAGATAACTACTTATCGACTAAGCGTCAACCCCAGATACAAATCGGTGAAGCAAAAAAGGAGACCCCAGTCCAAGATAAAGCATGTGTTCATCAAAGATGAGGTAACGAAGCTCCTCAAGATAGGTTCAATTAGGGAAGTAAAATATCCCGAATGGCTGGCCAATGTGGTGATAGTTCCCAAAAAGGGAAATAAACTAATAATGTGCGTAGATTATAAAGATCTAAATAGGGCATGCCTAAAAGACTCGTTCCCACTGCCCAACATCGATCGTTTGATCGATGCCACGACCAGCATAAAACCCTCACTTATCTCGATACCTATTCGGGGTATAATCAAATTTAGATGAACCTCGAGGATAGAGAAAAGACTTTGTTCATCACAAAGTTCAGTACGTACGGCTACAATGTAATGCCCTTTGGGATAAAAAAATACAGAGGCCATGTACCAACGCTTAGTTAATAAGATGTTCGAACATCAAATAGGCAAATCCATGGAAGTTTATATTGATGATATGCTAGTTAAGTCCCTGTACACATAGGGCCATTTGACTCATTTGCAGGAAACATTCGATATCCTTAGAAGTTACAACATGAAGCTCAATCCCGAAAAGTGCCCTTCGGGTAGGATCGAGCAAATTCTTAGGTTTTATGGTATCGAACAGAAGAATCAAGATCAACCGTAATAAAATCAAAGCCATCGAAGAAATTACGGTGGTAAATAACAAGGCCATACATCGGCTGACCGGGTGGATAGCAGCCTTGGGTTGGTTCATATCAAGGTCATCAGACAGGAGTCACCATTTCTTCTCCTTGCTCAAAAATAAAAACTACTTCGAATGGACTCCGGAATGCCAACGCGCTTTAGAGGAATTGAAGCGACACCTGACAAGACCGCCTTTGCTCCACATCCCAAAAAAGGATGAGACATTTTATCTATACCTAGTCGTGCTGAGATAGCGGTAAATGGCGTACTGGTCCGAGAAGAACAAGGTATGTAATTCCATGTTTATTATGTAATTCGGACCATGGGCGATGCCGAAATCAGGTATATGCACCTGGAGAAACTAGCTCTTACATTAATAAGTGCATCTCAAAAATTGAAACCTTACTTCCAATGCCATAATATTTGCATTTTAACAACATATCCCCTTCAAAGCATATTGCATAAATCCGAATTATCGGGTCGACTTGCCAAATGGGCCATCGAGCTTAGGGGATATGATATTGAATATCAGCCCGAATGGCTATCAAGTCTTAAATTTTGGCAGACTTCGTAGCCGACTTTGCTCCCTCTCTCGTACCTGAAGTCAAAAAAGAACTTTTGTTAAAAATGAGCACATCTTCAGAGATATGGACCATGTTCACTGACGACGCTTCAAACATAAGAGGGTTTGGGCTCAGCATAGTTCTAAGACCACCTACGGGTGTCGCGATTAGGCAATCTATAAAAACCTCAAGGTTAACTAACAATGAAGTCGAGTATGAGGCTATGATTGCAGGTCATGAACTGGCCAAAAGCCTAGGAGCTGAAGTCATGCGACTCCCTCCTGGTGGTAAATCAGGTAAACGGGAGCTTCGAGGTTTAGGAAGACACGATGCAAAGATACTTAGACAAAATTCAAGTCACATTGCTGTCACGACCCAAACCAAAGGGCCGCAACGCGCACCCGGTGCCTAACTCAACCGAGTACCAACGTAACATAT